>CABFWO010000410.1:195228-242391 GCA_902155825.1 Timema genevievae
TATATATATATATATATATATATATATATATATACATTAATGAATTAATACATATATATATATGTATGAATTTTAACACCAAAAGCAATTTTTTTTTTTAGAATGAGTGAGAGGCATATTAAGGAGTACAGTGAAATATCCATTAAAGGACACCTTTGAATGACGGAATCTTCTTTATACCTAACAGTTTAAATTTCCCCGGCAAAATAACATGGGATATTACGGGGAAACAACTTCTCAATAACGGATAGGGAAACTTCTAGAGATGCATATTTATACATATAAATCTCTAGACAGCGGACAAAAATTGAAAACACCATCCATAAACAATATTTAACTGTAGGAATGTCGGAGGGAGGGAGGGGGGGGAGGATTACCGTCTGTTTAGTCTATGCTCTTACATCTTACACAAATATGGTACGGTACTGTACAGCACAGCGTGGCGTGGCTTGGCGCGGCATGGCACGGCATGGCACGGCACGGCACGGCACGGCACAGTACAGTACAGTACAGTACACCTACTGTTCACATTTAAGTTTATCTGCATATTGTTCTGTGTATAATGCAATCTGTACAGTAAACTACATACAATATTTATTCACTTGTAATAATTATCCTGCATACAATCCTGCACAATGCAGTAATTAGATTGTTGTAATTAATATTCACAATATAGGTTCATATAAATTTAACTGTATTTAAACACTATGATTCAAAAATATATACCTAATATTTTACAAATAGTGGACATTTTTTAATAACAGCCATTTTTAAAATCCTAGATGGTGTATGCTATTAAAAGAGTTCACTCTACCAGTAAACAGTTTAAAGAATGTTTAATATAGGCTAAATATATTTTTTAATAAATATAAGAGTAATTCCATATGTAAGAATATATTTTTTAAACTTAAAATAATATATTATAAAATAAAAAATTATTTTTATTATCAACTCTACTAATCAGATTAAAGACATAGTAAAATGACACAATAGGTTTTCACAATTAGTTATTTTATGTTTTAAGTATCATTACAATTACATAAGTGATTAATAATAATTATAAGATTGGTTTGACATCCTAAAAAATAAAGAATTGATGATGCTGCCAAAGTAAATCATCACAGAACTTAAAAGAATAATAGTAATATATTATTTATTTAATCTTACCTGCATCATCCGTTGGAGTGTAGAAAGCTAATGCCAAAGAGACTACTGCGGCAATTTCTAAAATAATTAGTGTGACATCTTGCAAAGCTTCCCATACTAGCTGTAAAAATGTTTTTGGAGGTTTTGGAGGTATGGTGTTGGAGCCAAACGTTTCTCTCCTATGTTCTATATCTACCGTCGAACCACTAAGTCCTGCAAGAAAAAGTGAATTTAGAAATCAAATAATTTTAAAAAATCATAAAAATTCAAATAGGTTTATCAAAATTGTATGAAGCTCAATCATATGCACAATATTAATCTGAGAATTTAGGAAAATACTATATATAAGGGGAGCAACATGAAAACAGCTAATGAGGCAACTACTTACAACCTAAATTTAATAGAAATTGAACTAATTGTAATGAATTCACAATATACTCTTAATATAGGGTTAAATGCTAGGTTCAACCATTACATGATTCATAAGCACAGGTTTAATTAAGTCAAAATTTAAAGTAATTTTACATTTTAGTCATTTAAGTCTTTAAATATGACAGCTACTAATTATTTTATAAGACAGACATGATTGGCTTATTTAAAAATTTATCATATACTATTTCTTGATATCAGGCTAAAGAAAACTTATGGGACAAAATGTTTTCCTCATATATTTAATTTGGTTACCTATTTGCAAAAGGGTCACAAAATTAAGTGCTTACAGGAGCCAAGCAGGTAATGTAAATAAATTAAGCAGGCAGTCCGTAAGTAAGAAAGAAACTGGCTAATATAACTAAACTTTACTTTTACTTTACCAACATGTAGGCATGTATACTAACTAAACCAATCATGTATGATATTGGCGCCTTTTATTTTAAATTCAAAAGTGAGAAATTACAAATTGAAAATCATTTAGTAAGATATTCAAGTTTATTTCATAATTTGTGAGGCCTTTGATTTAGGGCCAGGGACACATTTTCTCCTACACCTTTTATTTGTCGGAAGATTTTCCAATTTGTCAGTAAAATTCAGACATCCATATTTGTACATGAAAACTTCTTGAATTTTAAATGTTAGTTATTTGGTTAATTCTTTTTTTTTTTTTTAACTTGTGCAAAAATAAATAAAAGAGAGAATGTCTGAGCTGAATACAGCCCACTAGTTTGCGATCCCTGGCATTGAGCTTCATTATGTAAAGAAAGATTGTTAATCTTTAATAAGAGAGTGAACACGTGAAACTTTAAAAATCAGATCAATACTATTCATAGCCAATGGGTGATCACAAACATGGAGAACCTTTAGAGTGTTCATCATAGCAGGCCCAACTCAGCTCCTGGCTTGCATCTCAGTGTGTGTGTGTGTGAGAGAGAGTGTGTGTGTGTGTGTATGTGTGTGTGTGAGAGAGAGAGTGTGTGTGTGTGTGTGTGTGAGAGAGTGTGTGTGTGTGTGTGTGTGTGTGTGAGAGAGAGAGAGTGTGTGTGCGTGTGTGAGAGAGAGAGTGTGTGTGCGTGTGTGAGAGAGAGAGAGAGTGTGTGTGTGTGTGTGCGCGCGTGCATGCAAAATATGGGAGTAAAAGGGAAAAGAAATGACCTATAATATGCCAGAAAGGTGTGCAGTGCATTTGTATTGAATGATTACTCAAAGTTTTTTGCAATGAGGATGGAGGACAAAGCGACCAAATTTCTTGTTAATAACTACAACATAAATAAAGAATAAAGAATTATGCACAATGCTTAGCTGTGAAGCCATTTTAAAATGGTCAAAAACGACCCTTTTAATGCAGTTTTATCCAAATATTATTTAATATTTCAACCATTTTCAGTATTAGGAACTTCTATTAACTCTTTATCTCCATTAATGTTTAATTAGAATGATCCACATGCAAAAGTGTTTGTGTAAATTTACTATTTCTAGCGACTGTATCACAGAGTTGATTGGTATGTGATGTATACTCTTAATACTTCACCTAAGGTTATAATAGAGTAGGACACAGCTTAATTATTTGTTAAATTCTTAATATCGATTGAATAAATTAAATAAAAGGTTGCGATGCCTGAATAACAGAATTCATACAGTTAAATGTATAGCTAACAGGTGGAAGAAATTCATAATCTAAATAACAGTTGTAATATCTTAATCCAAGAATATTGCAAGTAGGCTAGCATTGTAAAATATATTAAAAGTAATAAAAAAGGTGACTGATAAATTTTGGAACCTTTATAGACTTAGTGATATGTTAAAGGGTGATTTATATATCATTAGCTGTGATGTAATAAAGAGTTCTATATCAATGGTATACTCAAAGGAAAATGTAGTTCTTTGGTCCCACCAACTAACACCTCTTTTTTCAAAACTATTCACATTAACGAGGTGAATGTATTTATACATGCTTATTTATAAAGTGTTGTGTGCTCATAACATTCTTTATACAGTACTGTAAATAAATGATTATGAAACTACCATAAGCAAGGGGAAAAGTGAGATGGTTGTGAATACTTCATACCATGATAAATAAATATAACTCATCGGTTGCTGCATGGTCTGAGGTGTCACGCTTGCAATAGAATGCCAATGACACGGAGATCGGAGTTTGATCCTGATCGAGTGTACAGAGGGTTGTTTTCCCTAAATGGCTTTCCACTCACCCTCCACACAAATGTGGCTACACTTCTTCTAAATTAACCCTTCATGATTCTAAACACATTAGTATAATTAGTCATGGGCGTACAACCCAAACGGGTAGTAAGAAATGGTANAAAACATAACCAGGAGAACACAATTTCTATTTTAATATGAATATTTAAAAGTTACCTAAATAAATATATTTGTTAAAAGAACTTGGAAAAAAGTCATTAATCAAAGTTTTTCTCAGCATTTGTAAATTTAAAATGAATTAAAAATGTATTCTATAAATGCTCTTGCTAATTTTAGTTTACTTCTTTTGTAGTGTCATTGGAAAAAAAAAAAAAGAGAAAAGAAAAAAGTGTTTAGAATAATTTTCTACACTTTCTCTTAGTTAATTTTTGATTACTGTACAAGCACAGATAAATGAACTTATTGTGGTGTTTGCCATTGATATGTACCTAATGGTTTTATTGCACACTTTCCAGATGAATGCTGGTGCATTTCTTTAAGTATCACTAAAACTCATACCATTTGAATAAGTTACTGTATATTATTTTAAAAGTAAATTTTCATTACAATATTAGTTATTCCTAAGTATTGGTATTTTGTATTTCATCTGCGACATTATCTACTGACCAACACTAATGGTGTCCAAAGAAAAACATAAATTAGAAACATATTGTTTGTTGTGAAAGTTTTGACTGGCAAAAGTGAGAATAGCTCAACAAATGGTCTTGCAGATCATATGATTTGGCAGATGAATACACGAGAGTAGATCTGGTACGCTATCGGTTACCATCTCTCCTACCATATACAGTGAAATCTGCCTTAAACGGACCCTTTATTAAGCGGAAACCTGTTTTAAACTGAAATATTTAATGGTCCCGTGACTTTAAGGTTGAAAAACCTGCTAAATTCCCTGGATTAAAAGGAAACTGTCTAACGCGGAAACGGAATTCAAAATAAGCCTGTATAAGGAAAATTTCCAATATTCTGGTGGACATCGTTTAGAAATTTTTTTGCATCCCATACATTATACAGAATTTTGTTTTCTCTAAGTCTTCCTTTATATTAAGAGGAGTTGAAATGTTTAGTCAGGTATATTTCCTTTCTTAGTTCTTTTGTTAACCTTGTTTACAGAATTGTGAACTGCAATTGCCTCTTGATTGTTATCTATGTTCTTTCAGGTTTACTCGCTAATGACTTTTGTCAATCACATTTGGAGTTAAGCTTTTAAAGGCACATCACTCACTACCTGTATTGCAATTCAATTTTTTGTCCCTTCCGGAAATTTTACTAATTATGGACTCTAGGCCTGCATTTTTTTTTTCCTTTGTCCGGCAGTTGTCATTATGGCTTCAAAGATAAGAGTTGTGCTATCTAAACACGAGAGTAAAAGTTATTCTTGCAATTGAGTGAAATAAATGATCTGTTAAGCAGACCATGAAGATTGTTAGCGTCGGTAAAACTCAAGTTTACGAGATTATAGAGAAGAAAACGGTATTTATGAAGCTGTGGGAAAACTGTGCTAATGGTAAAATAAAAAGAGAACTTAAGAAAACTGCAAACTAAGACATAATGAAATAGTGTGAAAAAGGTTTGTCAGTGTTAGGGCGAAAAATCACCAAGTGTTGGGTCCAATGGTACAGGAATACACTAAAAATGTCGCTCAAAAACTGGGGAAAACTTAATTCAAAGCATCTAACGGATGGTTGGAGAGCTTTCGCAAAAGACATAGGATAGTTTTTAATGAACTTCGTGGTGAATCGAGCTAAGCAAATAGTGAAACCATCGAAGAGTAGGTTGCTAAACTTCCCTCCACAATCGAGGAGTTTGAACCTGAAAACATAGCGAATGGTGACGAGACTGATCCAACAAAAAGGCGTGGATGACATCACAGATCATGGAAGAATGGTTAACGGCTTTTAATGGTAAAAGGAAAAAGCAAAACCGGCATGTTTTGTTGTTTTTGGATAACGCAACATGCCAACCCAATATTGAACTTTCCAACGTGCGACTTGCTTGGTTCCCTCCAAACAACACAAGTCTTTCTCAACCAATGGATCAGGGCACCATTCAGAATGTCAAAGTGCACTAATGTAAATTATTAATGCAATATTTGCTCGCCAATATGAATTCTACATCATCCACCTCTGAGCTTGCAAGAACCGTCTCAGTTATTGATTGTGTTATTTAGATAAGTCAAGCTGTAAAGAAGTTGTTGCAAGAAACTGTGACAAAGTGATTTGAAAAAGCATGATTTTCTCTGGGTTACTGCTAGTGTATAAAATGAGAATGATCAGCAGGACCTACAAAACTTCATGAATGAAGTGGCTTTCAATAACTGCAATGCTGAAGACTATATCAACAGAGACAATAACGTGAAAACTGAACCAGACACAATGGATATCGACGCCTTAGTTGAGAATTTTAAAGAAAGTTGGAAAGAAGAGGAAGAAGAAGAAGAAGAAATTGACATTGTGTTGGAAGAAGAAAAGTGTAGCGTGAAGACTTCTCAATATGCTGTAAAAAGTTTAAAGGAACTGCAGCCATTTGGCCTACAACGGAATGGTTCTGAGAGGTTTAGTGTGTTTTCTCTGGCTAAAATGTTGTGGAAAGTCAGGTAGCCAAGAGAGTAAACTGTGTGCAGACAAACCTTCTTGACTACTGGAAAAAATAACGACAAAGTGAGTAATGCTTTTCTGTTTAGTGTAATGTTTCCTTATGTTCATTTATAGTGTGAATAGTGAGTACTATGTAATAATGAGTACGATACTTTATTTGATGATTTTTTTGCCCATTACGTGAATGTCCCTGGTTTAATTTTTATACTACACTTTCATTAAACGGAAACCTGGCTTTAGCAGAAAAATAGGTTGGATCCTTGCGATTCCGTTTAAGGCAGGTTTCACTGTATAGGGTAGAGTTTTATGAAAAATACATTTGTACCTGTGTCAGTAGGTATATCAATAAATATACCTTAATAAAAACCAATAATCCTAAAAAGCTTAAACTTTACTGACTCACTTAGGAAAAACTTTAGGATGTGCATCTGAAGGATTAATTTGCATTCACTCCCAAACTGACGCTTTAGAGCATGTGACCATCGATTCTAATAGCTAATAAACCAAAAAACATGAAAGCTGAAACATGGCAAGGGCCTATGTTCTTCGGTTAACTTTAGATTGTGCTTTTACATCCAAACAATGAGAGGTTAAACCCCGTTGATCACGGGTACACAGGTAACTCCAAAATCAAGGGACATAAAATCTGAAACTTGGTGTATGTACCCAAGAATATGAACTTTTGAGAGTTTTTTTAGAAACTATTATATATATATATATATTTGGACTACATCTATTTATTTATTGTGGGCCTAGCATCTCAGACTGCACGACCACAATATAAATATTTCCTTTCATGCATTTTCTGGAGAGTTTGGTTGTCCTATGTTAGTGTGCTCTCTAATAAGAAGTGTGACTGCCAAGTTAGTTTCTGAAATCCTACATTTTTTATGTATAAGAGTAATAGTAAGAAAACATAAGTGGATCATTTTCAACAAAACATACAATTTTATATCCTGAATTGTTTTTTAAGCTCTGTGTCTTACAAACCGTTCGGGCCGTGCTCTTATGTACTAATAACGCTAGGGGTTTTAGGGATTAGGAAAGCTATATTTAGAGGACATACACCTGCATGTGCGTGGAGGGAGGGTGGAGAACCATTTTAGAAAAAACACCCTCAGACCTCAGTACACCCGAGTGAGATTTGAACCTTGATGTCCTCTTCATTGGCAGTCTCGTCTACTGCAAAAGTAGTGCCTTAGACCACGTGGCCACCGAAGCGGGTCGTGCATAAATTTAATCAAGTGTTTTTTACTCTAGTTTTTTTTAGAATGAAACCACCATTTACTTTTAAAAAAATAGCTTTAAAAATTAATAAACAGAAACTAAGCTAAGGCAAGCTTAATTATTAACAAATGTCACCTCCATGACTTGTCCAAAATAAGTTTTTAAAATTCATACTTTAAAATCAAAGATAGCTTATCAGTTTTCAATTATGGTATTTAATGTGTGTGTGTGTCTACGAGAACACTAACAATATTGTATTAAGTGATAATTATCAATGATTCTTTCTTCCTTTTTTTTCCAAAAAAAGTAGCAAAAAAAAACAACAGTTGTCTCTATATTTATGTTACATACTTCCTTGGTCATAGCTACAAGTTGTGTAAAAATCCAACAGAATGCAGCTCTGTGCTCTTCTTGTTGTCAGAAAACTGCTCTCTGAGGTCATTTTATGTTAAGACTTCAAAAGAACTATTTATTTAAAAGTGTTAAGAAAAGTTGTTTTCATGTTTATGTGCAGAATTGAACAAATTTTTAACCTTATGTCAATACCACCTAATTTTAAGGTAAGAAATATACCTAATATTGTTCTAAAACAAATAGGTCATTTTGTTAAGTACTTCTGACATCCAGTATTCTATTTTTAAACTTCATAAAAGGTACTTCTAAATTACTAAAAGATTACCAAATATCCCCTCCGTTTACGGTATAGTACCACGAAGGTGAAACAATAAGCATAAGATGATATTTTTATTTAAAACTATCTTAATTACAAATACAAAGATAAAACTATGTGTTTTTTAAAGCTTTCATTCACATGCTTTATTTTATTTTTGTGTTAAAAGTGTGACGAAAATTTTTATAAATTCTATAAGTGTATAACAATAATAATTTTTTAAAGTTCTAAAAGTAATAATAATTCCATTATTACAGCAGTTAGAATGGCGAGGGCAAAGAAGATTAATAATGAAGTTAGAAAAAAAAGGGGGTTGAAGTCATGATAAAATTAAGAGAAAGGGTAAAGACAAAACCGGCTTTATAGAAGAAGTGAAAGAAAAAGAAAGATATTTCAAGAGCAAGAGTGCTGGAAAAATAAATATTGTACAGCTGATGACAGAAAGAGAAAGAAGAGTTACTAGAGCTACTGGAAAGAAAAATCAAGAAAACACCATGAGTCAAAAAAGAATGCGTGATGTTTTTGTTGCTACTTCACCTCCACCAACTTCCGTGAACAATGAAATCATTAATCCCCAAGACAATGTTCCTGTTCAGTTTTTGTGGAGTAAAGGCAAATGTTTCAAATATTCGATACCGGTAGAAGGCAGTGGGTTTGATTAAGGAAAAAATGGCAAAAAATGAAGTGCTCACTCATGCTGATTCATCTGAAAATTATAATTGCAAATATGCTGCAGAAATAGTCGGTTCACTTTGGCGGTCCACAATGTTGTAGACTATCGTGTGTGTCCAGAAACCCAAACAATAGTACATTTTCATACTGCACTCTCTCAGACATTCTCCGGCATGATTCAGTATACATTTAAAGTCATCTGACCCCAGTTATTGATAAAGTTAAAACATCAATGCTTGAATTAAAAGGTGTTCATTTTCTTATGGTTCCACAACTCAATATCGCCACCATAAGATGTTTTATTTGATTGGAAGATACTTATAAAAAAGTTGGAAGTTGAAACTATACAGGGGCACTATAGTGAGAGTGGTCAGGGCTAGGGGGTACCAGATGAAGTAGGATAATCTTTGAAGAGGAGAGCAAACAGTTTAGTGGCAACAGGTAATGACATTCAAAACTTGGAACGACTTGTAGAAGAACTGCAAAGAAATAGAAAGTAATGGTGTTAGACCCCAAAGCCATTCCGACTATCGAAGCCCAACTTCCCTATGAAATTTCATCATTTAAAGGAACTTTGAAGGCACACAAGATTACATGGACGAGACAGCGACCATTTACCCCCCAGGCTAAAAGGCTCAACTGCCTCAATTGTCTCCCTGGAGAAAATTGCTATCACTATTGTTTGGGGCATATTGTTTTGGAGACTAGCAATCGTATCCTTTTCTCGCATTTGCTCAATGTAAATGGAACATTTTAGCCTTAATCATTTTATAGAAACGTTTACAATTAAGAATAATAGCTACTGAGGGGTGATTTACTAGTCTGCCCGAAAGTATGTTATTTTATTTAGAATTATTAAATTATATTACCAAAGTTTAGTTTAATTAGTTGTATGATGGATTTTTTGTGACTAAAGCTTATTTCTTAAACTTCACATATTTTCAAATGTGTGATTACTTTTTCAACTGAAAATATTCAATTTCGTGTGATTCAGGTCAGCAAACTAATAATGGAAAACTTCACCACGCAGATATATATTCTTCTGATAGTGAATATACTCTTGAATTAAGTGTTTATTTTACGAGTGATTTCATTTTACCATTTTGTTGTAGTGAATCTATGTGGGCAGAGAAGTGTTTAACACTATGTAGCCTTAGTTCAATCTATTGAGTGTTCAGAATACAGGGTCAAGTTTACGAGGAAGGCTTTAGGCAACAAATTTGTTTTCCCTCAAGTAGATGACGCATCACAAGTTGATAGAAATGATATAGTTTGGTTTTTGTCATGTCCATTGAAAAACAAGAGAGCCCAATCAATACACATTTAGTGAAAACATTGTGAAGTTTGTAAACGTATCTTGACAAAGTAGCTATTGAAATGTGTATTTGATTTTGTTTAATTTCATTAATATTAAATTAAGTGATGAGATTGTAGAAATTAAAAAAAGGACCGTAAACATTCTGGCCAAAAAAATAACGTTCTCTTAATATGATGAATAATCTTCAATTATTTGAAGGCACACCTATGGAATTTATATGAGGATTAAAGTATTTATTAAGAAGAATACGGGTTTATGCATCTCAGATGTATTTTTGGTATTATCTTCTTTTTTTAAAAGCAAATTATCTTCTTTTATTTTTGAAACAAACTTTTTTTCGTAATGCATGTCGCAGTTCTTTTTAAATACTCTGATTTTTATCAAATATGTTATATCTTAAAATACACACTCCAATGTAGTATATGGGGACAGATTGATCAGTGTGACTCACTTATAGGTAGTTCAGATTACAATTAAATTATTACAAAGTCAATTCCTTGACACAAAATGTCACCTCCATGAATGTAGTTTTTAAATATGATTTATTTCCCTGAAAAATATCACATAAATATTGAAGCCAATATTCATACCATCATTAGTCAAGTCTAAAGTAGAAACAAGAAGTTAAAAAGATCTAAGGTGATCATGACTTTAATTTTAAAAATTGAAGTAAATTGTACGTTTTGGTGAGAATGACCAAGGTACTAGCCATATTTATTTATGTTAGGAACATTGTAATTACTTATTAAATCTTAGAATTTTAGAAAATTACAGACTTACATGATATCATATTTTATTTGAAAAATGATCACCAATTTTTTGCATATTTTTATTGTTACCTAAAATAATTTTTAACTAACCATGCTTTTAAATGGTTCTGAATAGCAGGTCGTGATGCAAATTGAAACCCTATAACATAATAAAATTGCTATTTTCCAAGCTCCATGCTGATAATGTAATCTACTTTGACATAAAAATGAGGAATTTAGTGGTTTTTAATTTAGATTAATTCAACTAAAGGCTACTTACTTTATCGTAAATGAGGGTTCATAATGTAATCAATTACATGTTCACATTGTTAACTTTAGAGTAGAATAAAGATTTACAATTTTAATTTAAAAGGTCAATATATAGAGCAGATTTTAACTATGAAAAATATTTGGCTTGATAAAACAAGGCATTAGAGCAGCCAGATATTCCAACTATCCGTGTTATATTTGGGCAAGATATATTGACAACTATATTGGCTGCAAAAAGCTTTTCTGTCATTGTACAACCGAGGGATTGTGAGGCCAAGTATATTGAAAAGTTAAACAATAGTATCCTTACCTTCGCTTGGAGATGTGTACAGCTTTTTACAAATTTCTTGTACGCCTCCAAAGTCTGTGACTTTGGAAACCCCCTCCCGTCCCCGGGTCTCCATGAGCTCCCGGAGATTCTTGAGTGTGATCCCATACTGTGCGGGCCGCCCATCTATTGTCGCCATCTCTTCAGGTGGACCACTGCCTGAAAGAGAGACAAGGATTATAGCACAAAACTTGGTGACGTTACAGAGCAAACATAGTATAACAAACTGGAAAAGGATATGGGCGTTTCTGACATGCCCCCCGAATATTTGTGCTCCAAGAGAAAGTCCCTCCCAATATAAAATTTAATTGACTAATTTGTTTGAATAATTTTACTAAAATATTTCCGTTATCTTACACATTAAATTTATACCCTTAGTAAATAAATTGGCCTTGCTTCATTTATGCAGACAACACTGAGAGCAAGGTGGAAATATATTTTAATTATCTAAATCACTTAAAATTTTATTTGAGAAACAAGTGTCACTAATATTTTAACCACGTGTGTGCGCGCCAAACACATTTGTTTGGCACAAGATCGGAATTCATGATCTTATTTAAACAAGTTTACATATATTAACGTGTTTAAATAATGTATGTAGTCAAACAAAGAAGATAAGGTGTTTGGTAAATTAAATGTTGATTTAAATAATGTGTTTTTATTTTGTTAACTAAGTTAAATGAAAATGAGAATGGTAGCCCCTATAGTGTTTTATAAGACTTACGAAACATTTTTATTTCTATTAAGTAAATGTCTATTTTTTATGTGAAACAATGAACCTTATTACTTAAGGTCTTTTCAATTATTTAATAGAGAATAAAATAAATACAGAGTATTTCTAAAACAATTACACTAGACTATTCGAAAAACAAGTGTATTTATATTATCCACTTTTAAAGATCTTTGGGCATCAGACAGTTCTACAATTGGATGTATGACACACGTCTTTAATTTGTGACAATCTTCAAACATATGTATCCTGAAGAATACAATGCGCTCAACATTTTATCGAATATGATAGATTTTTTTGACAAATATTCAAGTCCCGCCAACTACTTTCATTCACAGTATAGAGACCAATCGTGTTCATAATTCATTTGGCCAAAAATACTTTTCGATTATATATCTCGATGAAAAATCATTGTTATTGATGATTTTAACGTATCATTAGTTAGGAAAAAAAATAATTTAAGGAAATAAAATAAACACACAAAGATATTGATACACGCTATAAGCTTAGTCTCACCTTAACTGGATCCACTAGTGCCCTCTAATATAGGCTTTAAAATAGTGGAAACTATCAAGGTAAGTGTGCTAACTTTCAGGGTAAACTAAGTGACTAGTTAGTCAATTATTTAAGATTTAGAATGTTCTTGAATACCAGATAGGCCTCCTTTTTTTAGACACCTGCCAAGGTACAGGTTCATAAAACAAGTGCTCAAATTGCAGCAACGAAGGTCACTGAGGAATTGCTCATGGATCTTAAGGCTGGGTTTATATTCATACATAACATATAGCTTATAGTAAATAGTACATAACGTACAATGCATAATTTATAAGAGAAATACAACGGTTTGTAACTAAACATAGTGTTTAAAGTATTACTTAAATCGATTGTCTTATTTATAGAAAATGGCCTAACCTCATTGCATTAATAGATAAGTTATTCACAAAAATGTAAAATGTCCTCTTTATCATTCCTCCCTTATCCTACCTGAGTAAAACGTTCACACCTGCTCCAAAATCCTTCAATGTCAACGTCAGACTGCATAGACTTACATTCCGCACTTAAAATTGAAGCCCACGAGTACGTTATAACTAAAGGCAATTCACGCAAACAAGTGCTCAAAATAATCATCAATATCTCCTTCAATTAAAATTATATCTATTGACGTAAGACTATTATCAGATCAGGGGTAATCTTTAAATTGGAACTAAAGACGCAATGAAAACCTTTGCGTGGGTCGATTACAACTAAATTTAAAATCAAATCTATCAATGGTCCATGCGGAATGGCACGCCCCAGTCGACACAATTCAAACACAATGCTACATCTATTACGTGGATAGCGACAGGTTATCAGCGCTATTGTCTCTAGTGTCCATTAGAATAAGTTTAAGTATAAATTTGCGACTTTAGTGACGCATTTAAAGACGTCAAACGTGGGTAACTTGACTTAGACGTTATAGACATCAAGTATTCCAAGAGAAAGTAAGCATGTCAAAATAAAAGACACAACATTGTTCTATTAAGGCAATAGTGTAGGGAACGCGAGTTAATGGCATTATTTTTGCAGTTTTTATATAAGGACTTCTTTTGTCAAAATAAATCAAATATCTATCCAGTAGAAACTTTGAATTTAATTTTCTTCACATGGTGATATCAACAGTTCTTGAATATCTGTCAAGGGTGTCCTATAATTTAAAGACAACTTTTTCTCTTCAGGCCCTTGGCCTTGTCGAGTGCTCTAAAACCTATTTTGTGGGATGGTGGGCGGGAAGGTGAAAGGCGTGGCGTGGCTTCACAACCGACCAAAGTATCCTTCCGCACCAACAATAGCAGATGGATCACGGTGGAAACCGTAGATGGCGCTAGCTACCGGACAGGTCTTGCGGAAAAATCATACGTTTGGAAATATCAGTTTTCTCGAGGAAAAGTGAAATTTTCATGTTAAGATTTTCAACACCCCTTCTAAGAAAATGTATCGATGTTTATTAATTGTTACATTTTCTTATGTTTAGTTATGAAGCCGGCAGTTTTCTCTTGAAAAATATCAATTTTATCTATATTTGATAACTGTTAAAATTATAGAGGAGGTGTGTATATAAAAAGTATAACTTAATCAACATGCTTCTATTCTTGACCAAACCGTTTCCAAAAAGAAAATTGCAAAACAAAAAAAAATCTTTAAGATTTGCATTTCCATGCCAAATGAAAAGGGCCAATCGCCTTCAGTTAAAAAAGTTAATCAAATGCTAATATTTTCATGGCAGATATTCGAGAACTGTTGATATCACCATGTGAATAAAATTAAGATATGTGTTTCTACTGGAGAGATATTTTATTTTGGACGAAAATAGTTTTGGTGTAAAAATTGCAAAAACACTGGCCTTTTCTCGTGCCCCGTACATTCCCAACTTAAGTATACATAATGTAGAAGGTGGAAAGAGTAAATGATTGAAGTCTTCATTTCTTTATGTTTGTTATGACAGGCCTAGCAAGCCGGTAGTGGAGAATATATGGTTAGAATAAAAATCTTACCCAGGCCATAGGCTTGAAACAGTAATGGATGTAAATAAAATATTTATGTTTGTATCTCAAGGTCCTAATAAAATAGGCTTCCTGACCAATATATAATACTTGTATTACTTCATCCAGGTTAACTCTGATGGGTACATCACTGTTTTTGTGAACCACCATCCAAACATCCAAGAGGAGCTATATATCCCTAATTCATCCAATACATTCCACGGTTGCCATGTATTGTTGCCATTTTATCAAAAAGTGAACGATTGTTATACTTTTAACAACTCAAATGTAACACTCAGGCAACGTTAGGTTTGGCTTGGAAATTATTTTCTGATCACACCCAGGCTACGTTAAGTTAGGTTGGTGATCTGTTTGACGCCCCCTTGAACTTACGCCCCGAGCAATCGCCCAGCTTGCCCAGCCCTTAAGCCACCCCTTTATAGCTTCTTAATAGTTTTACAATTAATTTAAATTAACTTTCAACTTATACCTTTGTGTTATAATATGATTCAAATTGTGTGTTTCGTATACTCCGTCTGCAATCGGGCGAGTTTCATAGTCAGACCTATCGCGCCTCAAGTGCGGCTTGGTTCCAAATACAAGACGACACCTACCTAAACTCTGATGGAATGGGCCAGTTTCGCATATTAAACTGGTCCATCCCATTCTATTCAAGGTATATATTGACCTGTATTTGTTTTGGAGCTGCACTTAAGTTCCCTTTCATACAGGCGTTTCGTGACGCGTGACAAGCGACGACACGATGACGCGCGTTCTCTAAATACACAGGAGACAATTCGTGCTTTTATACTCTGTCGCTCGTCATTTAAATCGTTGCGATCTGAAGTGTGTCGTTGTAAACTAGAGGTCACTGCGTAGAAAAAATATTTGTCTAGATAAGCTTATTTATACATGTTGTCTTTCGACAGGTTTGTTGTCTTGTTCAAATTGAATCATTCAGCAAGTCCTATCAGCATATGCCTTTATTGGATCCTGAAACTTCATTTCCTTTTCTTATTTGAGATCATCCATCAGTTACATTCTTGGTATTCCTGATTCCCTTCGCCCTTTCACATTGCCTTCTATAAAATCACTCAATAAGATATTTCTTCTCATAATGTGACCCATCCAGTTGGCCTTTCTTCATATAATTAACTGAAATGCATCTAGGGGAAGAAATTACAATAATTTTCCTTTTTAAGTAATATTCATGTACATTTTTTAATTTCCACAAAACATACTATCCTGATTGTGTTACCTTGGATTAATTAGAATCTAAGTGGTGATTTTTCCATTTTTTGTGTGTGCGAATAACGTCTTACTAACCGTCCGTTATATCAACATATTTACATTGATGGTGTAGAGATGAGAATGGTTTGATTCAAGATTAAATGTACCCACATTTCCATGAAGGGAGTGTGGGAAACCATGAAATAAAAACACCTCAGTCACAAAGCCGGGGTTTGAATCTCAGCCTCCCTGTTATTAGCAATACAGACAAGAAGAGACTGATACCTTTGTCAGCCTTTCCCTTCCCCCTTCCCGCCTTCACACCCACAGAGAGGCTTGTATTGCTACTAATTTGATGTTCATAGGTGTTAAAAACAAATTAAAGCACAAAGGCTTAATGGAAATAGTCCACAATAAACAAAAGGTTGATGAAGCTAGAAACAGTCCTCAATAAACAAAAGGTTGACGAAGCTATAAATAGTCCACAATAAACAAAAGGTTGACGAAGCTAGAAAGAGTCCTCAATAAACAAAAGGTTGACGAAGCTAGAAATAGTCCACAATAAACAAAAGGTTGATGAAGCTAGAAATAGTCCACAATAAACAAAAGGTTGATGAAGCTAGAAATAGTCCACAATAAACAAAAGGTTGATGAAGCTAGAAATAGTCCACAATAAACAAAAGGTTGATGAAGCTAGAAATAGTCCACAATAAACAAAAGGTTGATGAAGCTAGAAATAGTCCACAATAAACAAAAGTTGATGAAGCTAGAAATAGTCCATAATAAACAAAAGACTGATGAAGCTAGAAATAGTCCACAATAAACAAAAGACTGATGAAGCTAGAAATAGTCCACAATAAACAAAAGGTTGATGAAGCTAGAAATAGTCCACAATAAACAAAAGGTTGATGAAGCTAGAAAATAGTCCACAATAAACAAAAGGCTGATTAAGCTAGAAATAGTCCACAATAAACAAAAGGTTGATGAAGCGAGAAATAGTCCACAATAAACAAAAGACTGATGAAGCTAGAAATAGTCCACAATAAACAAAAGGCTGATGAAGCTAGAAATAGTCCACAATAAACAAAAGGTTGATGAAGCTAGAAATAGTCCACAATAAACAAAAGGTTGACGAAGTGAGAAATAGTCCATAATAAACAAAAGGTTGACGAAGTGAGAAATAGTCCATAATAAACAAAAGGTTGATGAAGAGAGAAATAGTCCACAATAAACAAAAGACTGACGAAGCTAGAAATAGTCCATAATAAACAAAAGGTTGACCAAGTGAGAAATAGTTCACAATAAACAAAAGGTTGACGAAGTGAGAAATAGTCCATAATAAACAAAAGGTTGACGAAGCTAGAAATAGTCCACAATAAACAAAAGGCTGATGAAGCGAGAAATAGTCCACAAGCAGTGGACAGATTATCCAGTACTACTGTACCGTTGCCCAGGGGACGCCCGAATATACTAATCGCTCTCTATGTCCGGTTAACCATTATCTGAAATATGTTTAGAGCCTATAACTAAACATTTGCGCTAAAGAGTACAAATCTCATGAAGTATGTTTTAAATTTAATAGAATATAATTAGATATAAGATTTCAATTTTGAAGATGATATATAAATAATATTTTTTCTCCCCATTGGCGCAATCATGTTTCTATTTGAGTAGTAACCTATCCATATCTAAAAAAAATATGTCATTCAAGTATGTAAGATATGATGACAAGCGATAAACGGCAATTGATTTGAAAACTTACGACAGGTTGAAAAAAACTGAGGAATAATAACCGCGATAAATTACAAGTGTTTTATCTTCACACTCGACATACTATTCAAGAAGCAAGAATCTGAAAAGTTGTTTTTCTTTAGTACTTTTTAACAGCCCAGCAATCTGTTATTTAAAAAACCTTATTTTTTCACCGCGTTTTACTACTCGTTAGGGCTGTAAGTGTATGTACTAAAGCTAATGTGTTATGGATGAGGAAATTTGCATTTAGAATGAGTGTACCCACATTTGTGTATAAGGAGTGGAAAAACCTTCAATACACCCATACCGAAACTCGGAACCCGATATCCCCAACCCGTCTACTGTCAGAGTGACGCCTTAGACATTCGACCACTGAATCGGTTGATTCAAGACTCAATCTGTGGTGGGTGTTAGGAGGGTAGTTCTATATAAAATGCACTCACAATGGCGTGCTGAGTAGATATGAAAACCAAAGATAGAAACCACCACTCTCAGTGCACCTGGATGAGATAACAGCCTTAATCTCCTCGTCTAAGTCTGCAGCTAGGACTGACAAATATTCTTAGTAAATATATGTTTTATAAATTAAGTTCCATCTAAATAATTTCTCATTTCAAAAACTTTTACTTACAATTTTAAAACTAGATAACTTAAATGTGATCAAAATAGAAAACAGATAGCATTAATTAACTATGCAAAATATATGGTTTGAAATGTTGGTAACTTAAACTTATTTTTTTTTCTAATTTAGGTACTTTTTAAATAGCTATTGCTGTGTACCAACTCTTCTTTTCACATTTCTTCACGCATTTCTTTGTTAAGATTATTTTATATAATTCGAGGGGGAAAAAATGAATAAAAAATATATATTTTTAAAATTTTTTTCGAAGACTAACTTAATTCAAGGAAAAAACAATTGAATCACAACATTTTACAATGGAGTTTTTATGTTTATGCAATATCATCAGGCCATATAAAAATCATTTTAAAATGCCATAAGAATCATTATTATATTGAAATATACTAGAAATAATATTATTATTAGCACCGCGTCTTACTACCCGTTCGGGTTATACGCAATTAGAAATGATAGTTAAATAGCTTAACATATTCACAGAGAAATAAATAGCTGGAGTACATACAAACGGACAAAATAATTGCATCTCGAAATTTTCAATTACGTAACATATTTTCGGCTATCTCAAATAATTTTTCCAAATATCTTAATTTTCCAAGCTTAATTTTAAGAAACGAAAATTTGAGTCCCCAAATATGTTTGTTTGTGTATATATATATATATATATATATATATATATATATATATATATAAAAGTCTGATATAAATATTTGGTGTTAGTCAGAAATCATTTCGTGAAGTTAACATCGATACATCCTAGTAGTCAGCTGGTCATTGTTTCAGTGGTCGGTAGCGATTGGGAATATGGACTAGTTCTCTTGCCTCACAGCACAGGGGTTCCCAAAACTCGAAACATATTTAGGAAGAGGTAGCAGGAGAAGGTAGCATAAGATGCTTTGAATAAGGATAGTTTATTTATATTACATTAATAAGACATAGAAACAGTCTGTTTACTCTTCCGAGTCCTCTACTCTTCATAAATTACACTCAATATACATTTAGATATAATACATTTTTACTGTTTGTGTGGCAGAACTACTTATATAAATATTTACAATTTAAGAAGAACATCAACACTCTTTCCGATGTTCTTCTGTTCTCTTTTTATTAGGGTTCTTCTAGTTTCGGAGAGAGCTTATTCTTAAAATCCTGTACTTTGCTAGAAGGTGGAGCAGAGTGCCACCTTGGCAGAAGGAAGCCATGCTCGAGGGCATAGTAAGGTTTAGAGAAGAGAATGGTAGATAGATAGATATAAGAGGACATATCTTTCCAGATCAAGGTGTGTCAGGTTAGATACACAGATATATTTGGCCATGATCGTAAGAGATGTAAAAGTATCATCCATCAGAATCAAGCAGAGTTAAAATCTAGGGGTCTATTGAATTCATACATACATGTTTATTCAGAGCTGGTCAAAAGTTATGGAAAAATATAAACTTCAGCTTATTTCCAGACAAATTTAAAAGCATTTAAGTATTCCCTGGAGTCATAAATGAAATATGTATTTTATTCCTGTAGCTTATAGTAGTACTTAGGCCAAGAGGGTGTGCAAAATGTTAAATCTACTTTTAGGAGACACATTTTTACTTAAAGTGTCACAATATGAAAATATATATATATTTTTTTTTCATAAAGACGATGTATACTCCATTTATCCTTAAATGTAGCAGTCCTACTTTAACGGATTACACTATAGCTCTATTTATAAGCTACGTCATAGTGTAATAGTGTAACTTAATCTTGTTACCTTTCAGGGTACACTAAGGGTAGACTTAAATATTACACATTTTGAACATTATATGGGGTTTAATTTTTATATTATATATATCTCGTCCATGTATGCTTGAATTAAAAAGCCTTACAATATTTTATTTCACCGCAAAATCTAACCTGGTGCTTTTAGTTCCGGCATATTTTCTGACTAATTTTAACATTAAATTATATTGTGAAAAAAAATTTCAGTTCACATTCAAATGTAAGAAAAGTTTTTTTTTTAATGTTCGGTGGCTAACATCGTAATATAAAGTAATCATCAACAGTGATTGTAAACAATGCGTTTGAATACGAAAAAGCCTCCAGTTCGCCCTCGATCTACTTGCCATCGAATACTGGTTTGAGATTAAGAGACGGTGTTTACATTTTAAACATTTTATAGCCTAGTAACAGGTGCACGCATTTGGTCAACGAGTAACTGGCAAAGACGATTTAAACACTCACTGTTTAAGAGCACTAAACAGGAAACAGGTGATGAGACTCACGTCAACAATGCGATTTTATATTCGATGCTACACTTCTCAATGACAAGATCCGTGCTTGAATAGTCTAGAGCAGTGGTTCCCAAACTTTTTGAATGGCGTACCACCACCAATTTGTAGTAACACTGGGATAATCTTTAATATTTTCTATTTAGGTCATTTTTAATGCTGACCAGGGATATAACACACAATGCGTGGCTGCACCGGCTTTTTGAGCTTGAATCAGGGTTGTCACCCCTCCAAAAACTGTTTATATCGGTTTTCTTTTTGGTTAAAATTGGTCGTAATATATTTATAAGATTTGCTGTGGCCCTATCTTTTTACAGCTTAATTTGTTTGTTCTGTTTGGGTTCCCACGGCGTACCACCGGGAATAATTGTACGTACCACAGTTTGGAAACCACTGGTCTAGATAATCCATTCTAGGATTCTGGAGTCATCACCTAGCTAAACTTACACTTATATATTTATTTAAAATTCATTGTGGGTATTATCGTGCCATTTCTGAACCAACTGATTATATCAGCACACGAGATTTTTATGAGCTAGAGTGAAAGAGAAAGGTATTTTCACATACCTCGCAGGGTTCATCTACATGCCAAAATCAACATGGGACCGATGGCTTTACATCCCCTTCGAAGGAAGTTGTGCTACGAATTTGTATCACTTGACCCCGGCTGGGTTTAAGCCCAAGAACATTAGGTAATGAGGTGAGCAATTTACCCTAAGACCACCAAGGTCAACCTTATACTAACCCCTTACACCTACCTTACACTCTGACAGGCTATCGGGATTTAATTCGTTAATATTTCGGATTTTTCTCATAAAGATAGTTTTGGCCTATGTCTATAAATATAGCCATGTGGTAGCAGTGTGCCAAATCAGGCCAAGATGAACAAGGAGTTAGTAAAATAAAATGGACAAAGATTCTTATACATTGTAGTATTTTAGTAGATAAGCTACAAGCATCGACGGGAAGGAACACGGAATAAAACTTCACTCTTGTATGGTGTGGTTTGCCAATGTTGGGGAAGCTAGGATTCAGATTCTAGATGGGTCTCATGCTCTCACTCCACGCTAATGCGAGTATATTTTCTCTAAATCCTTACTTTATTATCCTAATGCTCCAAATATTATGACAGTCCATACGTGTAATAAGACACTGTGCACATAAAAAAGTAGAGAAGTATAAGAATTCTTTCATTTTCATTAATACTCACTTGAGAGAGTGCCTTGCATTCGCAGCCAGACGTTGCTCTACAAATAACAAGCTAGATAAATAAAAACAAGGCCTGCACTTTTGAACCAAAGCAATGGCGTAGAGACAATACATATTATCAGATGACAGTCAAAACACCGCACTCTCCACGGTCCGAGAGGAGAGATAGTTCCTATTCATGAACGCAAGAACTATCTTAAAGCAGCGTCTCGGCATCCTTGGTGACAGATGTATTCAACAATCAAGGAGATGTGGCGAGGTGAGGTAAGGTGAGAATGTTTGAATGGAATATTCGAACACACCCATGTCTAGACGAATCCACTACAACAGTATTTCTTTATCACAATTCTTGATTTGAATGATATATCTTTAATTTAAAACATACTTTAACACATCGCTCAGTAGGCCAGAGGTTTCCATATGAAACTTTAATGTGTTATTTTGGAAAAGATATTAAGACTATAATGGCATTCAGAAGTATTAGTAGGAAAAACAAGTACGTAATCGTTGCTTTATTCTACCCGCACCGTTGCGCGTTGGTCCCGCTGGATGCTTTAGTTATTTGGATGTATATTAATACAAATTATAGCCGCAAGTTGTATTACAAGTTAGGGCATTTCTCATGAAATTGAGTAAATCGCTAACAAAACAAAACTGACAGTGACGTGCTGCTACAACAAAAAACAACAGCAGCTCAAAGAGGTGCAAACGTGGACAATGTTTATCAAGGAAATAATTCCAATGGTATCTTACGAAAATAAATCCGGTGAGTTAAACAGTTAAAAATTGGTTCTGCTTTATTCGTAATACTGGGTATGAAAATAGAAAGGAGATAACCTGATGCCGATACACTTCCATCTGACACCTGATATTCTTTTGAATTTGAACTCTTGTAATTGTTTGAAGAGAACCAATTAACGATAAGGCAGTGTCATGCAAAATATGTTTGTGTGTGTGTATGTGCCTGTATATATATATATATATATATATATATGTATAATATATATATATGAGGCAGCTGTTAAGAGACAGCGTGAAACAATGATATCTCACATGACCTAATTTATACAAGTGACAATAAAGATGCTCCAAACTAGATCAAATATATCTATTTGTGTCAATACAAACTTGTTCTTTTGAAATCACATCCCGTGTAGGTGAAGCGGACACATTAGAATGTAATGAGAGTCCGAATTTGACAAATAATGACGACAAGCCAGATATTAAAAAAAAATATTTCAATGAAAATTCAAAAACTTAGAGAGAACATAATTATTAATAAACAAAGCAGTCTGGCTGCTCATTTCTTATGAGCCCATTAATTTATTTGGCAAACAGAGCATGAATTGAAATACCAAAGTAAAACCAACAAACCGATACAATTTTTTTTTTTTGACAAATAGATTAAGTTTATTATTATTATTATTATTATTATTATTATTATTATTATTATTACTATTATTTGCTAATATTTTTTTGTGGCAAATGTCATTTTTATTTACCTACTGTATTCGTAATTGATCATTTTATCATGGTTTTAAAAGAGGAGCTGTTACAGTATTTAAATGAAGGGAGACTGGAATATTATTTAGGAAAACTTAGCCTTCGGTAGAAATGGCTGAGATAAGAGCCCCCCAACCTCCCCTCTTCCCCACCCTCTACGTCCCCGAAAACTCAGACCTGATGAGGAGGACGCCTTAGAACGCGTGCCCACTGATATGGGTCATTCGAATGTTGGTGTTCCCTCTTTATCCGTGCCTTTGGGCTAGTTTATTTTTCAAAGCGTCTTACTTCTCATCTGGACACCGCTTTTTACTACCCGTTCGGGCTATTCGCTTATGTACTAGTTACGCAAGTGGGTTAGGGACGAGGAAGATTGGATTTAGAGGAAGGGTACCCACATTTGCGTGGAGAGAAATTGTGAAAACATTTAGGAAAAAAAATTCTCAATGCACCCAACCGGGTTCAAACAACGATCTCCCCGTCATAGGTGGTCTAGTCTATTGCAAGAGTGATGCCTCAGACCATGTGGCCACCGAAGTGGGTGGTGGGTTAGTTAAAGATGTGGGTAAAAATAATTAGCATTAAATGAGAAACGCAGCATTAAAATATAATAAAAATGATATACATAAAAAGTTGTCCTAATCGAAGCTGTGATGTTTAGTAAACTCCGTATTCTTTTAATTAATTTGATATTTATCATCAAGTCTAGACGCGTAATTTCCAATAACTTCATTAGCTATCGGAAGGATACTGTGGCACGCATGTGAAGTATGCTAACCCAGAAATTGGATTATCGGAAACCCGCTTAGTGGCCGCGTAGTCTAACTCGCTACTCACGTGTTGGACTAGACTTCCAAAGACGGGGATACCAGGGTTCAACCCCGGTCGGGTGCAATGTGGGTGGTTTTTCATAAATGATTTTTTAATCTACTTTCACGCAAATGCGAGTGCACTTCTTCTCAATTGAACCTTACTACTCCCTAAACCACTAGTGTAATTGTTACAGAGGCGTGTAACCCGAACGGGTAGTAAGACACGGTGCAAAGAAAGAAGAAGACTATCGGAATATGTTAACAAGTTTGGTTAACATTAAACGATAAACATTAATCTACTACTATCTCACTTTAAAAAACAATATTTTACACTAACCTGTTAAATAATCATTTGTTATTCACGATGAATAGAACTTTATATCCCGGCATTAAATACGTGATTTAGAATTTAATGACATTACAACGCAAGCCAACCAAACAATTAATTCTTGATTCGAAACACAATTTATATTTTGTAATAATTGTTTTCAATTTGTTCAATTTTTTATTCCTTCCACTAGGGACTTCTGCCGCGAGAGCGTGGTTGGAATCTTGACTGAGTGTGATGGGGAAAGGGTAGAGTTCCCCTCCCCCCTTTCATATGATTTATAATAGTGAGTGTTTTAATCCATTATACATGCTTATGCAGGTTCACGTCTCCAAAACAAACACCCCCATTCATGACTTATTATATTGAACGTAAGATATTTAGAGAACATATTAATTCCTTTAAAATAGAATCTTATAAAAGCCATCTTTGGGAAATTCCTTAAATTACGGTTTTTTTCCCACTTATTTTTGACCCCTCCGCCTTAACCTCAACAATTGGGATCTTAAGATTTACCGTAACCTCCTCCCTTTTATCTTAAGTAATTATGATGCCATTGTAGTATGTCGGCGCTATTTTTTTTAACTTGTTTTTTAGCACCGCGTTCTGTTCAGGCTGTACGCATTTGTACTTTCTACTCTAATCTTAAATCTAGGACAGACACAAAATCCATCCCCCGGCCGTCAATTCATCACTGTGAAAGGGTAAGCCCACAATTCCAACAATTATAAATTTCTTGGCCATGGCAGGGATCGAGCCCGGGACCCTTAGCTCCGTAGGTGAAAGCACTACCAACAGAGCTAAGCTTCATAATTTTCTAGCATGATTTTTTTTCTAAGTTATATCCCCAATCAAATGTATAGATTTTTTTTTTTACAAAAGGGCTCATTTGTTTTTAAAAAAAGTTGGGGAGGGTGCACAGCATAGACTTTCTCGCTACTGTAAATAAAAAATATATATTTACTTACAACTCGTAAGATATTTGAAACGAAATAATAGACATCGTTGCACATTCTAACAAAGAGCATAAAAGAAGTAATTAATATAGACTGCTAGAGAAAAGAGGAATTTCACACCCACAGAGCTTTGCAGTAATTTACAAATTCAAAGAACTCCGTAATGCATATATTTACTTATATATATGTATATATTATTATATAAGTATTTTATATATATACCTATAATTCGGAAACTATTGGTTTTATTAAACTATATTTCAATAAAGATTTTTATATTTATTATGCCTTCATTTTCGAAATGAAAAGTTATTTTGTATCTCAAAGAGGTGCGGATATATGATAAAAATTGGAAGTTTCCTTAAGTGTAAATTACCCTCAAAGATATTTTCATGAGGGAATGTGAGCTTCCATTTTGTTTTAATACTAAACAATACAGATATACGAATTTTAATCAAGTCGACAACGAGTGCAGGAAAATCTCCTTCATCGAGCTCAACCCTACTCCACTATTTTTCTTAGTAATAAAAAGCTTTTTCTTAATCATTTTCTGAAGGCTTCATGGGTGAGGGTGACATTTCTTGAAGCATGACATCCTCTCTAATATGACATAAAAGTGAGAATGCATTCGGTTTAAATGTGTCTGTGTGTAGACAATTTATTACTGAACTTATTTTATATACAATTATGTGCTAAGTAACACGCAAAGAAAGCAATTATATTTGCATACATGGCTGAACATATTTTGACAAATGACCACTTATTTTAATGATTTGGAGTCAAGGATGCCGGGAAAGATAGTAGTTTTCCACGAAAATCCAATTTACACAGATAATTTTCAGTTTCTTTATTCATCGCTTAGTCACCATGGAAACTATTATTTAATGCATAGCTGTACATCTCTGAGTAAAATATATCCCTTTTGCTAAAAAATAATATTTTACACATAGAACACATCAAATCTTTCAATATGCAAATACAAGATTTCTCTTTGGATTCTGGTCATAACACATCTAGATTGAGTTGCTTAAACTAGGGAAACTGTTATTTATTATTGGAATTTGCTATCGTTAGTTCACATTTAAATCAGTAATATATTGAGCATAGTTCGCAAAATAAAAGGTTAAGTTGTCAATTTCATGAAAATATTTTCTATCTTTTGTTTCGCACATGATCTATAAATTATAAACGATACAATGATTTTTAAATATGTTTTAGTATGTATTATAAAATAAGAAACGATAAACAATTCTTGAAATATGTTTAAAATAACAATTTAATTATCTATGTATGCGTTTTGGCGTTCATTTTTTTTTTCTTTCAAATAATGGGTTTTGATGTTTACTTTCAAATACACAATACAAATACAGTAAGTTCAGTTATGTTTCCATATTGCCACTTGATTTTGAGGGAGAGAGAAAGATTGAGTGAGAGAGTGAGACAGAAAGAGAGTAAGCTTGAGACAGGGAGAGAGTTTGAGAGAGAGGGTGAGTTTGAGAGAGGGAGAGTGAGTTTAAGACAGATAGTGAGTATGAGAGAGAGTGTGTGTTTGAGAGATAGAGTTTAAAAGAGAGTGATAAGATAATTTGAGAGAGATTGTGTGATAGATTATGTGTAAGGGGAAAGAGTGTTAAAGAGAGGGAGAAAGTGGGACTGAGAGAAGATAATGTGTGTGAGAGAGGAGAGAGAGAAAGTGTGAGAGAGGATAGAGAGAAAGTGTGAGAGTGAGATGCATCATGCCTCATATGTGCAATGATTCTTTTTTTTATTCACACCTCCATGGAAGCTCTGATTTGTTTATAAGATTGTATAAATGTAAGAAAAAAATTATCTTTGGCTAAATATGATAACTAAATTCTTATTTAATTAGTATGGTGCAACAAATAGTTTGATATAGAATTGGGAAAAGGGTCGTTTAAAATATTTCATCTTGGCATGAAAGGGAAAAATAAACGTTTTGCAACTAAACACCAAAAGCTCTAAATATACTATCGAAAATAGTTGTCCTTTGACGAGTAAACCTTTCAATAAAATTTCGAGTGAGGCCTCATTACATAGAACATTCCTCAGTAAAAAGGTTTAAATACAGTTAAGCATGATAATCCGCAACCATCGATGCAACGACGAACTAGTACTTTAGAAAATCCCACTACTTTGGTGGAATGATCAAAGTCGTCAGTCTCGCATTAGACTAGATTACCGATGGTGGGAGATCAGGGGTCGAGTCCCGGCTAGGTGTATAGGTGGTGAATTTTATTTCTACCTACACTAAACAAATTATAATATAGATGCTACAGTTCACTCCTCACATATGAGCTAGTAAGTTAGTTTATTATCACAATCAAATAATTTAATATCGCACGTCGCTGTCATGCACATGAAAATATGTAGTATCAAATCAAATGTGCTTCAGCGTTCATAATCACGGGCAAACAGCACCACCGAGCCACGCGTTCAAAATATTTGGAAATAAAAAGAAAGTGACTAACTTACATTTTAAACAGCATGCTTATTTGGAAGCTATCTATAAATATGTTAACAAACGATAAAAACATAAACCGTTACTTTTTCAAGAATTTTACAAATGTGACACAAACCTTTTCAAAATACTAAAGCTAGTTATATTATTCTTAAAAAAATGGTGACATTTTTTATATATATACACACATATATATATAAAAAAATGGTGACATTTTTTATATATATACACACATATATATATATATATATATATATACACATATATATATATACACACACACACATATATATATATATATATATATATATACACATATATATATATACATATATATATATATACATATATATATATATATACACATATATATATATATATATACACATATATATATATATAAACATTACAATTAAAGTGGTTTAATGTTTCTAGTTCATTTTTAATAATTATAAAAAAACTTAAAATGCTATATTTTTAAAACAAATATGACCCCGAATATGTCCTAGCTATTGATCAGTTATTTTATATGTAAATAATGTAGCTATTGTTATAGTTACATTCACACGAAAAACTACTATTGTTCTAATTACTTTTAAACCCAAAGTTGCTATTTGTATCATTACTTTCATAACCAAGTTGCTATTTGTATCATTACTTTCATAACCAAGTTGCTATTTGTATCATTACTTTCATACCCAAGTTGCTATTAGGATCACTACTTTCACACCTTAAGTTAAGTACCCATTTATGAAAGTGGAGCTAAACTGTAAATGTAATTTTTTAAACACCCTACCTGCTTAGTATTTTTTAACCTTCAAGTTTGGATCAAACCTTTCAAATCAAGGTCATGACATTGCCATATAATTTTGTACTGAATTCATTAATAGTGTCGATTTGTTCACACCTACATGTCATTTTAAAGGAACTTAAAACATATCTCGCCCTAAAAATATGGTAATCATCCACTCACTCAGATTCCATTGGTTTGAAAGTCAAGTCTTCAGTGTTTGTGAACGTGGTACAAGATTAACTATAATCCACTTTGCCATTATCACTAAATAAATAAAATAAATGAATAAATAGTAGATAATAAGTAGAATATTAATACTATTCATTTATTTAAAATAAATTCTGTTAATTCTAAGTTAAATATGATCTTAGCTTTAAAATTTAAATCTGGGAGCATGAACTATACTATGGAGGATAGAGCCATCAATAGATGAAATAATTCTGCATTGATGGAGTTTTAATAACAGTCCAAAGTATTCATATTTTGAAAAAGATAAATCCGTTCACAAGGACGCACTTTAATTTTTCTCAATACAGTAGAAAAATGATTATTGTAGTGTACATGGTAATCGAACCCGGACCCTTGTGCTTGGCGCATCAAAGCTTCACTATTAAGCTACCTACTCAGTATTTGTACAATGTTAAGAAGTACTTATTAGTCATACTTTAAAGCAGATTTGGTGAAAGACGTGTGGCAGGACATGGCTCGTTAATAGCTATAATATTATAATTATAGATCATAATTATTTACTATCAATTATATCCAAGAAACCATTTAAAATTAATAAAAATTGTCCAAACGTCAGCATAAAGCTAACTTGGATCAACAATGGAGTGTGTTTCGGATTGTTACTAAATGGCCGACGATTTTACATATCTAATACCGACTAACCCTTAAAATGAGCGATAAATGACCCTAACACAGGATTAGCCTTAGATAGCTCAGCGATAAGATATTGACGTGCTAAGTTGGAGGTTCCCGATTTGTTTCCGGATTTCAAAAGAATTGTCAAAAAAAGTCAAGTATTTAACTCTAATAACATAATATATGTTTGAAGTCATTTCACCTACTTATTAGCGGTTCGGGCTCTCCAAATGCCTTGGTAATTGCGTTTCATTTGCCTTGGAATGCTTATTCCTTTTGAATTTTACATATCTTCTGCCATATTTAAACTTTTGTGAGGCAATTTTTTTAAATAATATATTTTTTTTCCACAATTAATACACTTCACACATTCCTAAAGACACTAAATGCAATTACACTCATTCACACTGAAAAGAATCCTTTCAACAATCGTAGCACTTTCTACACTGTCTTGAAAACGGCGGGGAAACATGTAACAATCCCTAAAGAGAGATGGTGATGGGTCAGGTCGATAAGCTTTACAAACATGCCAAAACCACTGGCGACATATTTATGGTTATCAAGGGCAGACAGCTAGTGACTTGGAAAGAGAGAAGGGAGTTGAATCAGATATATTTTCAAAAACCGGGGGCAAAATATGTAGCACCTCAGCTCGTATCAGTTTTCACGAGCTTCACATTGAATATTAATGTGAATGATGTACCATTATAAAGTTAAAAGAAGTCGACACTAATTGATTTACTTCCCCCATTTATTACACACGTTTAAGTATACAAAATAATTAATTGAATATTGCATTTTTTTGGCAGTTTTTATGCAATTAATTGAAGGTTCATTGAAATAGTATTTATTTCAATTAATAAACATCTTCAAGTACTTCTAACATTCCAAATATGAAATTTTTGCATCATTTGGTTTTTCTAAAAAATGTTGCATTAGATGCCAACATTTCAAACTTTGAGTAAACACTGTGCTTAAAATATACATTTAATCTATATTTAATACACTGATCCAAGTTTGGTTTAAGAAGACCTACTAATATATATATATAATTATTATATTATTAATTTTGGGCCATACACCCTTAAGTACGACCCCTTTGTGTAGTGGAGTCCATAAGCATATTTCACAAACGCTCTCTTTCAGTTGAAAAAATTACAAAATTAAAATATTACATGAACTAGCAATGTGTGTTTCAACTTTCCTTTGGACGTAACTACTGGTTAATTTTTATTTAATTCACTATAGGAATCAAGTATATCAAAGCCAACTGTTTAAAACGTACAAAAAAAAAAGCTTCGGGTGGGAAACTTCCAACAACATTATATAATTTACAAGAACAGAACAAGTTCAATAAAAGAGAAACTTATCGTCCGTCGTGTACATACCGTCGCTACTTTGGCTTTGGCTAAAAGACGTGGGAATGTCAACATAGAGAATATTATATTCCTCCAAATAGTCCAATAGTTTATAAAATGCAGAATTCTTACAAATACGCCTGGGCAAACCAATCTTTCAGCTATCGCTGTGAACGGCATCTTGCTGGACACTGCGAAGTGGCTTTAGCTCACGCGTATATTATTGATTAAAAAGTAATATGAGTCAAACTATTAAATTAGTAATTGTGATGGTTCCAATTTCAATAAACACATTCCCGTAATTCAATGCCATCAGCGTAATTAGTTTGTGTGAGCTCAGGCACGTATTTAAACCGTAAAACTTAAAACTATAAAATTTTAATCTACATATTAGAATGTTATCGTGGAAATATTAGCCAAATGTGAATTACTATAAAAACCACAAGGAAAGAGAAATTTAACTTCTTTTTTTATCACCACGTCTTACTAACTGTTCAGGTTATATGCATATATGATAATTACTCTAGTGGTTAGGGATGAGGAAGGAAGAGTTTTAGAGATCATATACCCGCATTTAGGTAGAAAAAGCGTGGGAAACAATTTAGGGAAAAAACCCTTATTAGACACCACAGGGATCCGATCCACGATCTCCTTTAATCAACAGGCCAGTTTAACATGAGAGTGACGCTTTGACAGCTCGATCACTGAAGCGGGTAGAAATTGAACTAAATAACCCCTGAATTCGGCTTGAGAAACTAGAAGAAGATCATTAGGGACTGTTCAATGGTCGTTGGAAGTGAAGAGCCGCATCAGCGCCAGCCCCTAATCTACGGTACCAGAAGAAACCAATTGAGTTATACTTTGTCTTCGGCGGCTCAGCCAGCCAACATTTTCCAGAACTATCAGCACTTCATAGAGCTCATACCCCTTCCCTTCACCCATCTAAAGAGTTGGACTGAGTTAGCAAGCTAACAAAACAAAGCTATAATCCTCTGAAACCTTTATCTAAGGGAGCAATTACCATTGTATTGATGGTAGAAAGGGGGGGGGGGGGCCCGGAGAAATTNGGGGGGCCTAGAGTAAATTTGTATATAGCCTTGAAGAGAGCTACTAGGGGAGAGTAAGATTGTCACAAATAGAAGACAATGCATTTGTCAACTGGTTTGGTCTTTCATTGAAATAAATCCTGGCCAAAGCATACATAGATTGGAAGTTTTCTAGCTCTCAGATATGTTCATTTGTAATCAAATTGGGGTATAGTCTGGTTTACCAGTGATGGGGAGGTCAGGCATCACATCCTGCCCGGGTGTGTGTCTACAAAGAGTTTTTTTTGTGTTTCCCACTTTACCTCCCCGCAAATATGGTTACAATGTCCCTAAATTTTACCTTACTATTTCCTATACTCTATTAGTGCATTTATATGGGTATAGATCAGACAAGTACACAATAGAAAAAATGTTAATATTAAGACGCGGTGCTAAGAATAAATATATAATGAAGTGATAGCCTAAAGTCTCTTAGAAACTTTACCATTCCAGAACTGTGAATGTGCATTAAATTACAAAATTAATAGTTATTAATTAATATGTATTATTGATTTTATTATTAACATTTATTCACTACTTAATAGTAAATAAAATTTTATTAGTATGAATACATGTTTACATTAAAACATGATAGAGTAGGCTAATGTTGATTTATTCCAAAACAACATTTTATTGGATCAATAATAATTATACAAATATTTTAATTATTTCGTTACTAAAATATTACTTACGACACATAATGAAAAATAACAACTATACACGGGTAATATTAGTATAGTGCAAATACAATCAAAATCGTAAATTACACTAATGAAATAACATTATTATTATTATTATTATTATTATTATTATGGTGAGATGAAATGGAGGACCTACAGTTAACGTGGAATCCGAACCACGGTGGAGGCCTGGCACTCCACACATTCACAAGTTGTGATTAATACAAGTCTTGTCAGAGGTGAAGGAAGGAGTTTGGCAATCAGACAAATCTGTACTGGGACCGAGGATTGAACCCCGGACCCCAGATCAGAAGCCCGACACCTTACCCCTAGACCGCCAGGTCACCAGATACCTATATTATGATTTTCTGAATAATTAGGGTCTACTTGTAACAAGTGTTTGTATTTATCTAAACCAGTACGATTAGAGATTTATTTGGGATTATGGAACAGACAAGGAGATCCCGAATAGTTCAATAAGTACAGAAGTTATCGAGTAGAGCTGAATGACCAGGGTTCAAATCCCTGTTCTTTCGTAATTTTTCTATCCTTACACAATCGCTCCATCAGAATGGCATCTGAAAATATATATTGGTTTAATTTAAAATAGTTAAAATTCTATAGTGAGACTCATACGCATTGTTGGGTACGCAGACTGAACTTCAAGTTCCTCTAGTCTGATTTGCTGCTTACAGCAAGGTCCGCATTCGAATCCCGGGAGGATTTAATGAGTGTCTTTTCCTAAAGGGATTATCACTCTTCCTCCATACAAAATAAGTACACATTCTCTAAACTCTACCTTCACCATCTTTACACACCCTTTGAGTATTAATTACAAGTGTGTATAACCCGGACAGGTCTTAAGACATGGGGGAGGGATGGGGGAGATATAGACCTACGAATGGATTCCAAAATTGGAGTTTAGGCCAGGGAATATGTCTTTGTAACATCTTGGGTTACTCAAATATATAAGCTATCAACTGTATCAACAGTAAGTAATGAATAAATTAAAGTAGACAAGGCATTTATAAAAATACGAAAGAGGTTATGACTGGAATTCAAACCCCGATCGCCCCGTCATCGGAAGTTCAATCTCTTGCGAGAGTGACGCCTAAACTTTCATGCATCTACAAATTGAAGGTTTTGATTTGTTAGGTTGAGTAATATTGACATAGGTCTGTCATGGACAGGATTAAAAACTAAAAGAGCAAAAGAATGCTTTAAGTATTGAAAATACTTCACAATCATTATTTAAAGCAGTGTTACCTGTGAATGAGAACAAAATACGATTCATATTTCATAAAAAATACTTTATCAATAAACTTTTCATTTTGGTATTCTTTTTATCACCGAGTCTTACTATCCGTTCGGGCTACTAACCTTTTTGCTATTAATAAAGTACGCCACCTATACTTATCTTAAGATAGTCTTATCCAGTCCACCTCATTACTCACGAGGATGACATATAAATATGTATACTTGTTTTGGGGTAGAAATTCCTCTAATAGTTTACTGATGACTTTTTATTTCCAAATAATATTTTAAAATATGGTTTTAGTAATTTGGCTCAAATTGGGTAGTTTTTAAGTTTTTTTGCATTATAAATAATATATATTTGTTTTTCTTAAAAAAATCATTTAGTAAGAGTAGTTAACTAATTACTGAGTTTTGTAACGTTAGAATTTTTTGAAAATTGCTCTAATGATTAGGTTCAAAACTGAAAATCGGGGACTATTTTGCATTGTTAATATTAATGTATTTTTATTTATCTAAAATAAATTAATTTAAGGGTAGTTTATCCACAATTAATGATATAAGATTTTAATATTTTTGAAATTGATCTTGAAGATTGAATAAAAAATTATTATTTTTTCATAACAACATAACAAATAATTTTAGGGTATTTTACAAATAATTTATTTTTGAGAATTTAAATTTTGTTAAATAGCCATATTTGAACAATTTGGTTTAAAATGTATAAATAGAGAGTTTTTATTGTGAGTCACAAGATGATTTGTTTGTTTTGATGAGGAAAACATCTAAGGATAGATAGTTTACTCAAAATCTATTTTTGAAAATTATCTTTGAAGCTATAATACTTACACAATATGAGAAAGTTTGTGAGATTGTGTAGTAACATTTACTTACTATACTATCTCATGTATTTATTTTAAATTCATTGTTATGTTTATTTTATTTTAATTGCTTACTTGTAGCTAAAAAGATAATGGAAGCTACTATTGGTGAAATGTTCGAGTGACACATTTAATTTCATGTCACCCACTTTGGTGACCGCATGGTCTAACACGCTACTCTCGCAGTAGACTAGACTGACAATGACGGGGAGATCGAGGTTAGTGTCTCGGTCGAGTGTACTGAAGGGTTTTTCCAAAATGATTTCCCACTATTCCTCCTCGCAAATGCGGGTACACGTCCTATAAATACAGCCTTCCTAAACGCTAAGACCATGAGCATAATTAGTACATAAGCGTATAACCCGAATGGGTAGTAAGACACAGTGCTAAAAGAAATAATTTCATATCGAACTATTAATGTTGACCATCCATGTTGTTTTTTTACACAATATATAGTGTATATGTTTTATGTGTGTATGTAGTACACTATTTCACAAAAATCTTTTTTTGTTTCTTTAGAAATATATTTCTGCCCATGTAATGTGTATTCCAAATAGCTTTTATTTCATATTAGTAAGTAAATTTACTTAGGGCTGATTGTATAATGTATACATTATTATTATTTGTGAGAGCTGCTTAAAACACTAGGCTATATAATGTAAGATATTTTTATTCTATGTATACTTTATGATCATCTCAACATCATCACAACTCAAGCTTGTCTTTGTTTAACTAATCTAAAATTCGCATATGTAAATTTGATTGATTTAAGTTTCATTAGTTTTACTTTGTAAAGCCGTTTGTATATTTTCCTATTATTGTACCTCAAAAGTTTTACAAGTCAAATGGAAAAATATATATATTTAAAATCTACTTTTAAGTTTGGGACTACATAGAGAGTTAGAGTCATCATAATGTTGAGGCCGAAAATGTCCATGATTACAATAATTTCTTTAGCCTATGAGAAAGTAAAAAGGCTAGTATTTTTAATCAATACTATTCTAAATGATGTTAAGTACAGTAAAACTAGATAGTTTGAAAACAAAAATAAGTTTGTATTCAATTATATAGATTTACTATAACCAACTAATGTTCATCCATATTTCCAGGTTCGGATTATATGATAATTTGTTTTTTTAATACAATAATATGAGTTATTTATTCATGTGAACAGTTAGTAAGAAGAGGTGCTTAGAAAATATAAAAATATTTTCAATTAACGAGTTAAAAAATTCATATTCAATTATATGCCCACCACGAGCAACTAAGACATTTTAAAAATTGGTGTGAATCAATGAGTATTTTCCTGCTCCTACTGTGTCAACTTTAGGCCTCAACCTAACTCTAATACCTACTACCTTTCAAAAGGGGTGGGGGTTGAACTAAGCAAAGAGAGAGGAAAGGAACAACAATAAATGCAATGGTCTCACAACCCAGCTCTTGTGAGTGCGTTCGTGCGTGCGTACACACACATCTCAACCCATGAACATTTAAAAATTACAAGATGTTTGTGGATTTCTGTCTGAGTATTCTAGCACCTTAAATAACGACGCCTAAATTGCACGTCTACCACTCTCAGGCGAATACATTGATTTTTATTTAAGATTTAAAATAGTGGGAACATAATTTTAAAGCTTCACAATATATTAGTAAATGGTTTGTTACGTCAATTCGAAAACGATCGTGGCAACACTGTGAATGGAAGACCCTTGTAAATCATTACAAGTAGTTCCCGGTATTCCTACAAGTAGCGCTACACTACGGTCACCAAATTATTTCAAATTTTAATTTTATAAATAAGCTTTTAAAGCTTAGTATTAAACTAATAAATTATAAATAAATATTTAAAACAAGGAGAAAAATATTATCTAGCCTTGTGATATTTTCTTTTTCAAACATTAATACTTACATCTATATTAATCTTGTTAAAGTAGTTATTCAGTTAAAAAAAATAGAACACTAAATAAAAATTATAATCCATGAAAATTGAAGTAAAACAGTTCTGATTTACATAGTAAAATTAAATTTTGAATATTTAACTTAAATAAGTCATTATAAGCAAAATAGTGTGAAGCTGAAAATGTGATGGTTTTCATTGTATAGTTTAATTAGTATGATTAGTAAGAGTTATACAGAGTCTTAGTTCTAGATAATATAAATCCCTTTTGAATGGTAAAAGCCGATTTCAAATCCATAGAACGATTTTGTCACAATATTTTATTTTGTAATACCATGTGTTTATGGGTGAATGAGTGTTGACCGGCCCCATAATGTGGCAGCAATTCATAATGCATCAGTCCAAATTTCATACCCCAGACAGTAATAAGAAGTAACCGCTATGCCAACCCTAACCGTAATCGTTATTTAATGATACAACTTTCTAATAAAGCAAGCTGAAAACTTAAAACATTCAAAATAAAAGCATTGCTTATTTAGATTCTAAAGTACAATTTAGTTTAAACTTTGAAGGTTTGCTGTCCAGACGCAGAATTTCAGTTTATTTTACTCTATTATGTATGTAGTATAAAGCTAATTTGTACTAGTAACCAACTGGGGCATTAATTAATTAATTGGTGACCTGGCGGTCTAGGGGTAAGGTGTCGGACTTCTGTGCTGGGGGTCCGGAGTTCAATTCTCGGTCCCAGCACAGATTTATCTGATTGCAAAACCTTCCTTCACCTCTGACAAGACGTGTATTAATCACAACTTGTGAATGTGTGGAATGATAGGCCTCCACCGTGGTTCGGATTCCACGTTAAACTTACATCACTTGTCTCACAATCACCCTACCATTACAGATTAACTTAAGTGCGTATAACCCGTACGGGTAGAAAGACGCGGTGATAATAATAATGATAATAATAATAATAATAATAATAATTAATGAACTTGACTCACACACACGGATAAGGCTCGAACCAAGACGGGCTAGGATAAATTCTACATTATTTTAATCTTGAATTTTCAGATGAATTGAAAAATAGTTCCCTTTCATTCCGTTCTTTAATGTTGGGTGATTAAATACTGTTATAGCTTTTTCCTTTATATTTTGTATACAGAATTTCAGGTAATAAGAAGTGTTATTCTTTTATTTATTTACTATAAAACGAAAACCAATCCATAAAATATTACGAGTTCCCGCTCTTTGGCCACATTTTGGTTGAGTTAGTCATTTCTATAATCTGATTTTTGAACACATGTTTCACCCCGAAAGAAACCAACATGGCTGACCTTTGGGATGTGCATGTCCGACAGAGTTAAAAGACTAAAAAGTTGCACATTAAGACATGCTTTATAATAGGACATAATAAGGAACGTTCGAGGCTACCAGCCAAATCTAGTCGTAATAAATATATCAAAGACTCGATCTTTTATTCGCATATACATTCAACATAATAATGCGCCGTCATTCTTTACCTTTTCATATTTTTCGGTGAAGGTGGTGAAGATAAATAATCAGTTCAATATTTAAACAATGTATACTACTCTTTCGATATACGAGCGTATAAGTAGCATTAGCTCCAGCAAGATTTTGGTGAAAACATGTTTAATGTTTGATGAGCGGTAATAAAGAACTAAATAAACTAATGTTAAATATAAAAAAACAATAAATTGCCTTAGTCCACAAATCTGGCAAAGTGATAAGAGTGGAAAAGTTGTTTTGCGGGAATAAAAACTGTTTCGTCCGTCTTCAAATGGTAGGAGAGTTCATCCACTGTATTGAAAATCATTCTTATATTATTTTTTTATTAAATGTCACAATATGATATTTTGTTTAACACCATGTCTCGCTACCCGTTCCGATTATTCGCATTTGTACTAAATATGCAATGTGTTAGGAATGAGGAAGATTGCATTTAGGGGAAGTGCGACTTATTTTGCGTGGAAGGAGAGTGAAAATCCATTTAGTAAGAAAACTCCCTTTGTACACATTCAACTGGAATTCGAACCCTCACTCTCCCCGCCATAGGCAGTCTGGGCTATTGTGAGAGTGACGCATTAGACAATTCGATCACCGAAGCAGATCAACAATGAACTATTTTAGACTGTTTTTAAAAATTAAACCACTGGCTCAAAAATGGTAGATCGAAAGAAGCCTATAGATATTTCAATCATGGTCAAGAATTAAGAAGGTGATACTCAAACTTAAATCGCATTAGTTGAACATTCAAACAAAAGGTTTAGGATGTGTGTTTATGGTAGAGTCAAATTTAGTTTGCATTAAATAGTAAGGTTTTTTGTTGTGATATGTCAGAGAATAAAAATAAATAAAAACAATGCCATAATGGTGTATAATAAATAATTGAGGTTCCATGACCACTTACAGTATCTGGTGGCTTTGATAGTTTGGAGAATCATGCAATCAATTTCCATTGATATAGTTTATTCAAGGTATTTAACGTGCAATTTCTGAATCGACTAATATCAGCACACAACTTATTAGCTTAAATCCAGGACTAAACATCCAGCCCCCGGCTGTTAATTCATCAATTTGAAAGGGGAAACCCAAATTTGAGCAATTATACATTTTACGGTCATGCTGGAAATTGAACCTGGGACCGTTAGCTCAATAGAGACACACGCTACCGACTGATCTAATGTGCCTGACGAGACAATAAAGCCAATAACAATATATATAAATATCAATGCTTCAGTTTGCATGTTTAATCTATTACCTTTTTGATTATAAATCTTTATTTTTAATATTAAGGTATTGATCGCTATCTCTTGTATTAGAGAAATGATTTATAGATATGCAGTAAACTTGTTTACTACTTAAAATGCTGCTCGAAACAAATAATTTAATGTCACCGACCAGCCAAATATATAAAAACGTTTAATGGATTCACAATGATAATCAACATACTAGTAGGTAGCGGCACAAAATAACATAAAATGGTAGTTTTAGGGGTGGAGGGGGGCAGACAGGAGGTATAGTCTATGTAGTAAGAAAATAGAGATAGCTCATACAAGAATGAAATTGACCTCCACTTATTTTCAAAAATTGCAGGATTAATATTTATGCTACCCGCCTCGGTGGCGTAGTTGGCTAACGCGCCAGTCGTGTTGAGCCAGACCACCGAGGACGGGGAGATCAAGGTTCAAAATCTCGGTCGGGTGAACTGGGGGGTGGTTTTTCCTAAATGGTTTTCCACTCTCCCTCCACGAAAATGCGGGTTCACTTCCTCTTAATTCAACCTTCCCAATTCCTACCCAATTCCTAATCCATTAGTGTAATTAGTACTTAAGCGTATAACCCGAACGGGTAGTAAGACGCGGTGCTAAAAATTAAAAAAAATAAATTAAATTAAATATTTATGTTGCACTGAACGTTTACTAAACAAGTTTCACTCAAATTATCAGCGTTTCAAAAATCTACATCTATTTTGTGTTTATTTGTTTAACAAAGTTGTGTTTAAAAGACATTTTCGTATCTTTATAATCTGTCTCACTGAGGCTTGCAACAAAGGTCATGCAGTCCACGGTTCCAGGCTTTTTTTGACTGGATTGCCGTTGATTAGGAGACAGAGTTTTGAAATGTGTTCTAATGAAATGAGTGAATGAAAATAACACCAAGAGTGAATATTTGTCGAAACATAATTAATTTACATGTATCTAAATTTAGAACAATTTGCTGGCTATAGTTGATTAAATATATTAAAATGTAATACACCAATGGGCATATTTTATAACGCGGCTTCTTCATAGCTTCAAAATATCTCAAAGTGGAATTACAAAAATTGTTTGCATACAGACAAGCATCAATGGCCATTTCACACTTCTGCCATTTACAGGTCGTTTTAAAATGAAAAAAATATTCATTAAATATAAATAAAAAACAAATTGAAAGGCACAATAAAAACAACGAATAAAATTAACTTATACATTTTGACAATATTGATACTATACTAATTAGAACATTTTATAGGGATTAAATACATCTAATGGTTACAGATATGAAATGTGCCAGTTTAAAAAATAAATGGATGATCCTAGCTAGTTAAATGAAATGTTTTACAATACTAATACGTTTCCGTGGCCGCATAGTCTAAGGCGTCACTCTAGCGATAGACTAGACTGTCGATGAGGATATCGGGATTCAAATCCCGTTTGGGTGTACTGAGAGGGGTTTCTCCTGAATTGTTTTCCACTCTTCATTTGCGCATATGTAGGTACACTTCTTAGGAATCCAACATTCCACATCCCTTACTCATAAGCGTAATTAGTACATATGCGTATATCCTGAATAGGTAGCAAGACGCGATGCTAAGTAATCCAATTAAATACAATAACATTATTTCTAAGATTAATAATTACCATTAATATCTCAAATACCCCCTTAACCTAATTCCTCTGCCATATTATTGCGAATTAAGTGTTCTCTCCTTTCTTGATAAATTACACTTTAATATCTCAAAGAACATTCCGTCCCTTTTTCTTATATAAAAATATCGCATCATACATGTGAATTATGTCATATTTCCTTAAAATTCACCCTCCTAGATCTATTTTAATGCCTGGTTATTTAGGGGAAATTTTTGGACAACCTGAATCAATTGTATACATAATATTAAACTATCAGTTTTTCGAGAAAGTTCGAGATAATATTTTTCATTGTCATTTGTAATCTCCCCTTCTTGACGGTAGCATTCCTTATTATTTAAAGCCAGGTGCAATATTTCAGGTTTAATAGAAGAAAAGCTTAATATGATAAGGATTTACTAAATTAGGGGAAAAAGGTGTTTTTAATATTACACTATTTTCTGTTTTCACGAAGTTTTACGAAGTTAAAATAAATTTAAGGTACAGTCAAACCCCGTTAGAAAGAACCCCGGTAGTCCAAAATTATGGATAATTCGAATAAACCCTTCGGAAAATGTAGAAAAAATAAGTAAAATTAAATATATTTTACTAGTTAACAAGCTCAAAGTTAAAAGTGAATTGTAAGGAACAGTGATAGCTGATAATAAATGCTTAATACATGTTGTAGTCAACACAATGTGTTCATGTAACTACAAATAATTAAGAGTGCATATTACGTGCTATACAACAGTTGAATAAATGAAAATCTTTTTTTTAAAAAAAAGCTCATTCGTCTGTAATTTAAAATTCCTGAAAATACTGTACCCTGTATTCTCCCGCTTAATCCAAATTTTCGCTAATCCGAACAAGTTTCGGTCCCAATTAGTTCAGATTAACATGGTTCTAATATCGTTAAAGAAAAAAAGTATATTTATCAACATGTGTACTTCAAATATAAACTAGCCAAGGTTGCAACACATGCACCGTGAAAATTATAATTGCTTCAGTTAAATTGAAACGTTATTCATTTCATTTGCTCTATCCAATTATTCTGATAGAGGAGAATCGCGGCGCTACAGGAATAATGTAACAATATGAAGTAGCCACGATCAGTACTTTATTAAATTAATTACGATCAGTAGGTCTACATTAATAAATTAAGTCACAAGGTCAATGATCTACATCCACAACTATAAACACACGCGGGTAAAATAAACGCGCGTAAGCAAGGGCGTAGAAAGTCCATGGTTTGGGAGGGGGGGGGCTGAAACCCCCACCACCACCATTCCGTAGGGAGAGGTCCACCATGTATTGGTATAAAAACTAGGCGAAAAGTCTAGTAAAATTTTCTAGAAATTTATCTTTCTACGCCCTTGCGTGCAAGTATCATCTCACATGGTTTGCAGGTAACGGTGAGGTCAAGATTCAAATCCCAGATGGATGTACAGATTTTTTTGGTGCCTAAATGGGCTACCACTCCCACTTCATGCAAGTCCAAATGCAAATTCAAATCTAACTTATATTTTACTCATAGGCTATTATTTACCCCAAAAGAGTACATTTTCAGATAACTCAGAAGGTTGGTAAGACGTAGAGCTTGGTTAAAGTGCCTGTCATAATATTTATCGAAGGTCAAAAGTGACAGCCTAAGTACCAGATTCAGACATTTATTCAGTAAAGCAGTCCCAATCGTGGGCGTGCCTGGCGAGAATGGGTATGGCGGGGAAGACACGTCCTCCCCAATATTTTATTAGTACTTCAAGGGAAAGTCCCCTTCATAATAAAATATGACTTAGTAATGTGCTTGAACATTTTGCTTGAATGAAAGATCTTTTATATATATTGCATGCCCTAATAGAGTGATCTTGCTTCTTTATGCTGACACTAGAACTTCGAAGTGAAAGCTCATTCTGCAACGTGACAATGTGTTTTAGTTATCTATACCACTTTAAAAATTACTTGAGGAACTTTGTCTTGAATATGACTAATCATGTTGCTGTGTCACACACATAAATATGTTTTTAACAAGATCCAGAATTTATTATATTATTTTAACACGTTTATATGTGCAATTAATAAAATAAGAGAGCAGGTATTTGTTAAAGTCAATGGCCACTTAAGCAAAGTCTTATTTATTTAACACCAAAGGATAACTCTTCCTCAACTAGACCTGTGCATGTACTTTTTACAAATAAACATTAAGAAAATAGTTGAACCAATTTAAATCTGGAAAGCAATATTATTAGCACCGCGTCTTACTAACCGTTCGGGTTGTACACATTTAATCTAATGTGTAATGTGTAATGGTAGGTTGAATGTGAGATGAAATGGAGGATCTACAGTTTAACGTGGAATCCGAACCACGGTGGAGGCCTGGCATTCCACACATTCACAAGTTGTGATTAATACACGTCTTGTCGGAGGTGAAGGAAGGTTTTGGCGATCGGATAAATCTGTGCCAAGACCGAGGATTGAACCTCACATCACAACACAGAAGTCTGACACTTTACTCCTAGACCGCCAGGTCACCTACTGGAAAGCAATGAAAGTATTGAATTAATATTAATGTTCAAATGAAGAAGAATATTTTGAATTGAGAGCTTAGTATTTAATGTGTCATATTAGATTAAGCTCCATTTATTTTACATAATTAATGAGGAGCCAAAAATAATTTTATGTGAGTGTCCCCTAACTCCCCAAGTATGAAAGTCAGTCCATGGTCCCAATAAAACCCCTTATGGCATTATATACCCACTATTCTTATCAGTCAAAATTATTTTCGAATGAAACAAAGACTACTTTCATAAGGTTGGTGGAAAACCACTTCTGTAAGGCACACTTAAGAAAACTAAATTGCCGGGGTAAAACATTTAATAGCCAATCTCACGGTCGATTAACAGGGATATAAGATACACAATTAATCTCGAACAAAAAAATCGCATCGAATGCGGTTTTCTACATCTCATCATTTATTGCGACACCGAGATAAGCGAGTTTTATTTTCCTCAATTTTTTTTAAAAATAAAGTAAAATGGTTTCATCGGTCTCTAGTGCTCTGTTTTCTAATGATGACTGTTGAAAACCACACTACAATTAGATGCCTGGTTTGAGCCATTTTGCAAAAGTTACGCGTATCCGTTAGAGGAGACAGGCTTTTAACCAAGTGGTTCAGACTGCAGACAAATACCCGACTGCCTCTCCTGAATAAGAATACCACATGGCAATATCCAAATAGAAGAAGATGGACAGGCTTCTAAAAATAAGATATTAGCTTACTTGAGGTTAAACAGTTTTACAGTGGGCTAGTTCTAGTGAAAACCTCGACAGGGGTACCACACAGTCTGTTGATACACTTTAGTTGACTAGTAGATCTCCCTCTCTCTCCATTTTAACATTATAATTACAGTTTACTAGTAGTTCTATGAAGAGTAGACCTCGCTCCCTCTATCATTACTATTAAAGTATTAAGATTTCTCTTTGTATTTCAAGCTGGAACATATCCCAAAATTTCTCCTTCATTTAAAGTTGATATTTTTCCTCGGTGAACAAGTTAAACCGAAAACCAATTAATAGTACATTAAATAGTACACATGCATTATGTTCACTCGGTTAAAGACGTCGGTTTCACAATGGAGATTTTTTTTACTATTGTGCTGTATATACTAAATCGAATGTTCATAGCTTCAAATTAAAATCACTTGAAATGGGCTATCCCAGTTCATATCTGTTGTGGAACAAAATTACAGACAGACATATGAAATTCCAAATGGTCAAGGTAAACCAGAACCTTTGCACGTTCGGTCATAAGATTACAACTTGGGTACGTAGGTCAAACCCAAAATTGCGATTATTAAGATATTTTGAGACAAACTAGGATGTGGTAATTTTTTGATACCCAAAGATGATTTTTCACTCCATCACCCTGGTCATTATGTTTCTACTAAATCGTATTTTATTCTGACAACCTAATCAAACATTCATCTACAATTCAATTAAATCAATATAATAATTTGTTTTTGTTTATAAAGTGTCAAAATAATTTACTTTACAGAAAATTCAAACAGTTTTAATGTTACCTAACAAATGTTTGCTGATCTCTGCATTAGATATTATTACTCTATGTATTGTCCAATTTTCACAAGCAGAGGTTATCTTTTTATCGTCGTGTTTTACTAACTTTTCAGGCTATAAACATAAGTGATAATTACTCTAATGGGGAAGTGATGAGAAAAAAGAATTTTAGATATAATCTACCCACATTTGTGTGAATGTAGAAAGTGGTAAGTCATTAAGGATAAACCACCCTAAGTAGTTCCAGCCGGGATTCAAACCCTGATCTCTCCATCTTCAGCAGGCCAATCTAACACGAGAGTGACGCTCTAGACCATCTGTTCCAAAACTTATCAATGGCGTACCCCTGGAAAACCTATTACCATAAATTGTACTTTTATTATTAGAAACATGTTAAATTAATAGAGTTAACTGATAAAATTAATAGAGCTATTTCAAATTTATTTATTGTAAATGGAAATAAAATGGGCCAATAATAGGATTAAAAAACCATGTAATAATAAGGTGAACTAACAGTGTATATATTTTTACATTCAAAAATCAAAAGTTACTGTTAATTTATTAATGAGTAATTAATAATTATAAAAACTTGTTATTTTTGAAAATTAAATAATTCTTTACCTAACATAGAACACACAAGAAAGATACAGCAGTGTAATCCTTGTACTTGTTTTGATGCACAAAGGTACATAGTTTTTTGACATCAGGCTCAAGTGATGCAAGATAGTCTCAAATCAAGACCCGCGTTCATCTTATTACGGCAATTATTTTTTATAAAGTTAAATAAAGAGAAAGCCCTCTCCGCCAGTTCTGATTAATAAATGAAAACAAACTTAAGCGCCTAGTTGGTAAGCTGTTCATATTCTCTGCTTATATTTTCCCAGAAGTTAATAAGGGATTTTCCTTTTAATTCAGCTCTTAAAGGAGTATTAGTCTATACAATTTGATCAAAGTATATTTTTTTCATTGTCAAATAACCTGGATTCTGGGAAAGGCTTTGTCGGAAATGCTTCTTGGAACTATTCTTCTTCAAAGGGATTTGTTATCCAGTTGTTCTCTTCCCCAGCTTTTGGGCAGCACTTATTGAAAGATGATTTTAGCCCTTTCAAGTGTTTGATTATTTTCTCTCATTTCCTGAGACGTGTTCAGCTTTCTTTCAGATAGGAAATTGTGCAGAGTTTAAAATACCTTAGGCTGATATTTTTCAATATACTAATTCCAAAAATCTAATTTTTAAAAATCATAGATTCAATTTTTTCTGAAACATCGAAGGTGGTTACCGATCTAGTCTTAAATTACAAATTAATTTTATTTATTTGGATGAAAATATATGTTAAGTATGCAAGATTCTGAAGCCAATACAGTCTTGTAAGTTGGAAGCAAGTTGTAAAGGATAGTCTTAAGAAAAACTATACCTCATATTTTAAGTTCGAACATCCGGGTAATTACTTTGCCATGAGAGCACCACCGTACTTCTGTATGAATGATCAGGGTAGATAAAAGACCCACCTCTTCACACAGTGCTCTGAAAATCCTACAGTTTGTGGACTTTGACTTTATAAAATTAACCACTTGCACAAATTCATAAAGATAAACTTTTAATTCACCAGAGAGGTGCTTAGATACAAGGCTTTGCCTGTGGATGCGTTATTGACTCCAGGTTATATTGAGTGTCACCTTCATCGCATGGCCGCGGGGACCGGAATAGCAACCTGACTTTGGGAGCGGCAAGACTGGGCGAGCGAGCGACTAAAATATAAAATAGAATACATTGGTTGTAATGAGAAGTGGCCAGACTGGAGTGACTGAGCGCGCACGCTTGAAAAATA
>CABFWO010000410.1:242397-295942 GCA_902155825.1 Timema genevievae
AAGCGCGGGCGCCCGACCCGGTACAGTCTAGTTTACAGGCGCTAGGCAATATTATTATATGTTGGTTCATTGAGTGCTAGGAAAACTTCTCATTTTGACATTTTTATTATTATCGATAGGTTTAGCACACTTGCTACTAACGGCCCAATTTAATTGGTAATATCATAAACCACACTTATATATATATATATATATGTGTGTGTGTGTATATGTAAAACTGATATGTTAAAATACTTCAATATTATCAAAGTAGGTCTTTACAAATAACAATCACCACTAGCGTGGAGAGAGGATGGGAAAACCACAATAATAAATCACTTGTTATAACCCCCCTCAGTTCACTCATCCAAGATTCGGAGCCTCCTCGTCAACAACTGATGAGAGCTATCTGCTAATAACGCGCTCGCTCGCACGCTCGCCAGTCTGGCCACCCAGTCGCTTGAGCACTCGCTCGCACGCTTGTCAGTCTGGCCGAACCCTTAGACTTTGGTTCATCAGTAAATAGCCTACATCAATTAGATCAATTCTTGTCATTATATTTTAAATAACAATCGATAACATAAATCTTATCTTCTCCTCTTGTGATCCCTATAGGATGAAAAACCAAAGGTTTTAACTTCATTGCCTTTTAAATCCCTCGCAGTAACAAGCAAGACAGGGATATTGGCAATATTTGTGCTTTCGTCAACTTGAATGTCAAAGAAATATCTATTTTTTAATTCTAATAATCCTGAATGCTTCGAGAAATTGTATTGTTCGAAAGAGCGATAGTGTTCATTTTCCGCACATATTCAACTCAAAGAATACACATAACTCCATATTTTATACAAGAAGAAATTTAATTTTCTACTAGAGTAGGATTTTTACCACGTTTAGAAAACACAATAACTAATAAGGTACGAGGCTACAACCGATTTGTTATCTTTGTTAGCTGACGACAAGTACTATGTCACATTCTGATGTTTCTATAGAAGTTGAAAAAGATTGCTTTACTTGTTTTTATAGTTGGCGTGTTTTGTTTTTAAATGCCAAAATAGTGGAGAAGGTTTCATGCTACCATCTGATAATACTTTCCGACACACAACACAATGGAGATAAGGACAGTCATCTCCTATAAACGAAAACCCATACGTCATGTACTAGTCACAGTATTTTCTCTTTTTACCTGTATGTAGAAATTGAGATGACGAATTTCACTGTTTTACTCAAAGTTTTGGGCGTCTCCTGAGAGTGTTAAAGAGTTGTGATGCATTCAGAATTCATGCCTAGAGGCAAAACCATCAATTCTGAAGGCTATTGTGAAATGCTAAGAAAATTGAAAGCACGACTTTGAAGAGTTTGTCCTCACATGGAGAGAAGCCTCTCCAACACAATAATTCTCGACCTCACACCAGTACAGTATCAGTTTTAGAGTATTGGATCACCCATCGTACAGCCCAGACTTGGCTCCATCGGTTATACATCTCTTTCCGAAACTTAAAGAACACCTTCGAGGACATCATTTCGGGTTGGAAGACGAGATCAAGTCAGAGGTGAAGTTGTGGCTATGTCACCAAGATGTGAAGCTCTATCGTGATGGATTCATTAAATTAGTATAACGTTGGCAAAAGTGAGTTGACCGCAAGGTTGATGATAGGGGAAAATAACTGAATAGAGGTGAAGCGTAAAGTGCCAGAAAGTTAATGCTTTTTTATTTCTTTTTTCAAATATATACACCCACTTGTAAAAAAATCAGTAGGCATTACTTTTAAGTACCCCCTGGTATTTTGTTTTTCCTAGTAAGCTTAATACATTTATTGAATCTTTCAATTTGTCACCATTCCACCGCTAATTCGACAAATACAATAGTATAGCAACATGCACCGGTTGATAAGTGGTCTAAGTGTCAAGCTAAAATAGGGCCGAGGCTATGGTCATTCGAATGATCAGTCCCCCAGCCCCCTGCTCTTAGAACATTATGAAAGGGAGAAGGGTTGTCATTCGAATGAGCTTCATGTTCTCGGCCTCTAGTCTGGTTTGCTGGTGCCATGATGTCAGGGCTTTAATGCCAGTTTGGTGTACTGTTGGTGTTTTTTCCTAAATGGTTTCCCACGGAGTTCCTCTAAATTAAACCTCCCCCATCCCTACCACATTAGCGTAATTAATATTTATGAGTTTAAAACGAACGGGTAAGAACCAGGAGAAAAATAAAATAGTATATCATATTCTTCTAACTGACGTTTCCTCACTTACCACTCTAAATAATTAAACGTATGTTTTGTATCCCACAAGATTTATATTGTCATGACATGGTAGAAAGTCCGTATCTGACTGCTACTCAAGTAATTAAAACTATTTTCAATATTTCATGCTTCATTTAGTATAAGCTGCAGTCACCATTATTGATAGTTAAAATAGAATACTAATAATACACTAACTGTATTTTAAAAACACTACTTTAAAACTTATTCTTAGGGTACTGTATCTTGTATAGGTTCACTCAGTTTATCCTGAAACTTAGCAGTCTTGACGAACTACACTATGGCCCTATCTTATAAGCTGCACCATAGTGTAATGTATCAAGGTGAGGCTGCTATATTTCAGTGCACACCAAGTGTACACTCCATTTACCCTGTAAGGAAGCAGTCTTACCGTGATGGATTACACTATGTCCCTACTTTATAAGCAGTACCATAGCGGAATAATGCAGGGTAAGCTTACTACCTTTCATGGTAAACGAAGGTTACATCTTTAATTTCAAGTAATTCCATATTTTCAGTGGAATGCATCTTAAATATCGCTATTAAAATTATACAATGAGAATGATGGAGTTGAAGTATGTAAGGAAAATACCATAAAGGAGACCAAGAAACAGGTGGGAGGAGCAAATAAAGTGTGCGAGTGAGAGGAGAAGAATAGAAGCAAGTAAAGTATGAAGAAAGGGGCAAAGAAAGAAGACCCGGCCACAAGTTATAAATAGTTTATGATGACGATTTATAAGATAAGTTATATTTTTAAACAGTGGCGTTGCTAGGGTGAAGCAGGTGGGGAACGAGCCCTGGGTGGCGAATTTATTAGCAAACAATATATTTTTTTAACAGTAAAAATATATTTTGTTTTTAATTTAACAAGTAGCCTGTTTGAGTATTAATATAAGAAGCCAAATTTTAAAGATTGGTCTGCAAAGGGCCCCGTTTATTTAACCAGCCCTGAGCGCCATCAACTGCCGTTAAAATAGTTCCGTTAATCTACAATGATTGCCGTTAATATTCTAAAAGTTACATAATGTGTGTTCCCTCGGCCCCACTAAGAATAAGTCACTAGAGGGTGATTGATCCCTCACGTGTCGAGTGAAGCCTTTCAACCCCCAAAGTCTTACGCAACTGAAACACACAGCAAACACGTCAAGCATTCCATTGACAAAATGAAAAACGGTTTCATAATATCATGAAAATAAATTTTAAAATAAAACTTTCAATATATTCTACTTTGGCATGCAGGGCCGTATTTATTTTTGTAGAGGCCCCGGCATTAAACAAGTATTCTTTTCAACCTTTCAATATTATTTTCTCTTTACAAAACTATAAGTATTAATTATATTATTAAAATAAAAATATTTTGTCATCACAATAAACCAAATCGGTTTAAAACACTTTATTGTTTATTTTATTTATTTTTGTTTACGCTTAAACTTTGTATGTGTGTGTGTGTATATATATATATATAATCTTATTTGCAAATTTTATGTCCAAAACATGACATAAGTTGATTTTTAAAATTGAGCCAAGATATTTTTTTCCCCTGTGTGTCATCAGTATGTGAGGAGACCTGAGGCAATATGCCCCGTCCACGTGTCTGGCAGTAGTGACCTCTAAGTTTAGTAAGACCCAGTAACTTTAGAAACACTAATAATGCATCTCTTTATTGAAATATTTGAGGCCCACTTCGATGGCCACGTGGTCAAACGCACTACTCTTGCAGTAGACTAGACTGACAATGACAGGGAGATCGAGGTTCAAATCTCAGTCGGGTGTATTGAGGGTAGTTTTTTACAAAATAATTTTGCACTATTTCACCACGCAAATGGGTGTACATTTCCTTTAAATTCCACCTCCTTCAATCCTAACTATTTAAAGTAATTAGTACATATGCGTATAGACTTAAAAGGTATTTGAAACGTGGCGTTAAAAAAAATATTAGCTTATGAATATAAAAAAAGAAGAGAAAGAAGGCTGACCCATTCCTAGCACACTTTTGAACATAAAATAAATCAAGCTAGATATAATTCTTTGGATTATTTTATTTTTATGTTGGGAAATTTATTCTTTATTGATAAATTATTTTTTCAAAAATTACATTGAAACAGTCTTTAACATTTTCACTGTTATGAAAACCACTTCTATATATTTATATAAGTTTAGTGAGGTTCAACTAATTAATCGTTCAAACTTCAAAAAATCTAGTTTTTTTCAAAGCATTCGAAATATTAGAGAACTTTTTCAACAATGATTATTTCAAAACAAGAGTTTATAATGATAGAACAATTGATTTCCAAATTAAAAAAATAAAGTAAAATAAGTAGAGTCAAATATATGCCTGTAGATCATAAAATGCGAAAGATGGCGGCGCTCATGAGCTATTAGCATAGTTACCGTGGCTACGGACAGTGATACCAACCTCGCGACCCATAATTAACCTCGAGTATCAGTACTACAAAGCTCACGGGTTCCAATTATCCTGGTGGCGTGCACAATAACTAGTGCTGCTAGTTCCCTGGCTTACCAAAGCCTACTTCCCACTGCCAACTTAAAGGGATGATATTTACCCTGGAGTATCATTAGATAGTAACATAAACTAGTTATCAATCAAACCTGAATGCGTATAACTTGAACAGGTAGTAAGACGTGGTGATAAAAAACTCAAGATAAAACTAGCTCCAGCAGCTGACAGCCCCTACCTACCTCTCCCACTTCCTCTTCCAACCATCCTCCGAGCCAGATATGTTCTATATCACAAATATTTTAACCTATCCCTACCATCAAACTCAATTGGTAGAGAGTCCACCAACTCGGTTAGGGATACCGGGTTTGATAACTATTCCCCAGGAGTAGCAATGGATACCACCCTCACGGACGTAAATTATCCTGAAGGTGCTCATATCGATAACCATCAACATAACTAGTAAAACAGGATTTTAAAAAACTGTCCTATAGTTGATGAGTTGGCGGCTAGGGGCTATCACAAATGAATTGAATCGAGTTAGGATGCATTCATTACTATCCCCCCCCAAATGCTTTACAGAAGACTTGGCTGTGAGCCCATCACTCTAAAGGTGTATAGCTTTTCCATTCTCCCTCCAGGCAAATGCTGGTAAACTTTACCTACCCTCTGCACTGGGCAGCCTAACCTGCTGCTCGCAGCTGTTGCAAATAAATAACCAAACACTATAACATGCATAACCACCAGTCGATAATAAAATATCTCTAGTTCCGTAGGAAAAAACCAAACGATTTCTCCTCCTCTCTCGAAACAAATTTTCACCTTCAAAATTTAAGACCAATAAAAAAAGGCCCGGTGAATAGGATGGAACTAATATATATATACATATAAGTTAACCCTCCTTTTACCAAGCTAAAACCCACGCCTAAGTCATTAATATACAACATATCAATTAGTTCAACATACATGCATAAAAACAGATAAAAATTCATTCGGACATGCACTAAATCATACATACGTACATAAATGAACTAACACATATGGAACAATATAAATCGTTCAATGATATATTCAAACCTAAATTCATAAACTCATTCACTCGTACATGCATACATCTATAAAAAAAATTACAAATGCATATACATAATCGTACAGACCGTACTTTAAAATTATAGACATACATACTTTGATGAATATAGAACATATGTAATATGTATATATACATAATATATATAAATGTGCATATACACACAAATAAATGTGTAAAAACATATGCACATGGAAAGTATAAGCATGCATACATTGATACATTTATTTATATAAACATACATTCATTGATACATATAGGCTACACATTAAATGCATATAATACACACACTACACACATCAATATATATTTAGGTACGACTTATTACTTAGAAAAATATATAAAATACCATTTATACAATACATATTGCAATACTAAAGATACAATGCTATGCGATACATACAATACATGCATGCGATACATACAATACATGCATGCTATACATACAATACATGCATGCTATACATACAATACATGCATGCTATACATACAATACATGCATGACTATACATACAATACATGCGTGCAATACATGCGTGCAATACATACGTGCAAAACATGCATGCAATACATACAACGTATTATCATTCCTAGTCCTATTCAAAATTCACATTGAAAATACAAATTAATAATATTGTAAGGCAAGCGCGTGCGACCTGGGAGGTCACAGGCAGTTCAGATGTTGCAGTGCGAACCGCGAGTTATTTTCAGGATGTTGGGGTAGAATCTGTTTAAATACGAATGAAAACGCACAGAGAATATTCAAAGTTTTGATTACTAAAAATAAAACAACACATTTAATCATTAAAATATAACTAAACAAGTCACTAAATTTAATAATAAAAGTTGTAATTAAGTCTAAAAATTAAAAGGATTGTAAGAAATCATAATATAGAATTAAATTAAATAAACATAAAAATAACTATTCGACACGGTGGCCCACTTTCGGGCACGCTAGCCCGGACACCCAGGTCCACTCACTTGTCTAGCCTCTACTCGGACTGGAGCTCCTGTGACCATCCCCGTCAATGTTTAGAGTCTTGAATCCTCAATTTCTAGAATACTGGATTAGAATAAAATGAACACAGACTCTTTCAGACGTGTTCCTTTTCTTTCAACTACGCTCCCCCTCTTTTCCTTATAGTCCACCTTGAGGTGGGACAGATTGCATATCTGCTAGACAAGGAGGGAGATAGAAAGAGCAGAGAGTGCAGTAAGGGTTAACAAACGAGAAGCGTACCTGTTCAGCTGCCAGATACTAATCTCGTTACAAAATATATATTATATTTCATCCTATCTCCAAGCTAAATCTACGCTATCATATTGTGGACCTTAAAATCCCCAGCAAAGTATGGTTTGCTAATTATTGATGAGCCAAATAAATAGTATTCACGGAGAACTTTACCAGTGCACGAATGCCTACCGCTTCCTTAAGTTTCGTCTACAAACAGTCGAACCAAATTGTTGGTCTAAAGCGGGGTTTCCACATGCAATGATTATTGGCGCCACTCGACTGGCACCAGTTTAGTGGCATATGGAAACATGTAAATTCAACTGGCGCCACTAATCATAGCGCCAGTAAAGTAAGGAGCAGTTGAACTTTTTGGCGCCAGTACCTTGTTTGTTTGCAAACAGTGTTTAAATTGCTAATAGTTTTTTTTTTTACAAACGATGGTGACACTAGAAAATAAATGATCAACAAAATATATAATAATGTTCCTTGAGGCATATTAACAGTATCCATGCTTGTGTAACCACAAAATTTCTTCATTTATAAAAGCAGAAATAAAAGAAACGAGTCATCGAGGAAAATAGTAGAGGTTATGTCCGATGCAGTCACAGAATTTAGTCTAAGCGGCGCTGCAAAGGCCAAAATATGTAGTATTCGAAATCCATTTACGAACCCATAATCTATGCTTTCACTTCTTTCTTTTTAATTTTCTCTGTAGTTATAAAGACACGATTTGCACTACATCAATACTTGCAATATCTACGGCAGTTGACGCCATATTGAATACTGCGCCAGTAGAAAAATGTTTGATGAATGTGGAAACACAAACTGGCGCCATAAATATTGGCGCCAATAATCATTGCATGTGGAAACCCCGCTTTAGACTCGTAATATTGTCTGTTGATCAGATGCAAGACCAGTCGCATGTTGTAAATGTCGGACCAGTTTGTCGGAAGGAGATGAATACGGTACAATCTCTTGCGTTTTTTTAGCTTGCGTTCAGCCAATCAAAAACAATTATTGGTGCACTACTCACTACTGTATTCAAATAAAGCAATTAGTTATCTCGGTAAGGATTAAAGTTTGTTAAAAATATAAGTAAAATGTTAAACATTTGAAATTCATTAGTAATAGTTATAATTTAATCATCTTTTTAGTATATTAAATCGATTCTATTTATTTCAAATTTTAAACTACTACAAATTTGATGATGGAGTCATATTTGTTAAAATTAAGTCTTTCAACATTTAATTGTAAACAGGCACCTGCTTCGGTGGCTGCATGGTTGAAGGCGTCACTATCGTGTTAGACAATACTGCCAATGACAGGGAGGTTGGGGTTTTAATCCCGGTCGGGTGTACCGAGAGTGATTTTTCCAAAATCGTTGTCCACTCTTACCTCTATGTAAACTTCCTCTAAATTCAACCTTTCATCCCTAACACATTAGAGTAACTAGTACATGTGCGTATAACCCCAACAAGTAGTAAGACGTAGTGCTAAAACATTTTTTGTAGACATTCCTTGATTCCTTGTTTAAGCAGAAAACTAACAACCCTTTTGTGAGTGTGCCCTTTACGAGCGTGTGTACGACAAGCGGGTAGGACATTGTAGGTGAACCACTATCGAAACCCGAAGGGTATAAAAAAAAGAACCGAATAAAGAATTTGTCACGCTCGATCTGGGATATAAACAGCTATTAAGGTCGAGAACGTCCCAATCTGAACGATTTTAGGATATCGGGATTCAAATCCCGGTCTGGGCTACTGAGGGTGGTTTTCCTAATTGTTTCCCGCTCTCCTTACATGCAAATGCGGGTACATTACCTCTAAAATGTCTCCTTCCTTATTCCTACCCCATTAGAATAATTATCATATATGGTCATAAACTGAACCGGTAGTAAGACGTGATAAATAAAAAAAGAAAAGAAAATGTACATAGTGTTTATCTTTCTACTCAACGAAATGACACTCGTCTGACGCCGCGCTTCATGTGTGTCTACATTGTTTGCCTTTTCTGAAGAGTAGCATTCGTCCAAATAACGGTCTCGTTGCTGATTTTAACAATGCAACCTTAGTTGAAGGTGACCGCGCCCTGTCAGACAAAAGCGGAGCGAACTAGTTTGTACAAGCCAGGGCTAAAAAAAAACCAACAGAAGATGTAAACAAGCTTACCAACATTTCACCCCAAATTCCAAATAGACTAAAAAAGGGGTGGTGATTGAGGATTGGGAACCATCGACTCTACTAGAAGGAAATGTAAACGGATGAATTGTGCACTTAATAGTAGTTCGTAATAAATAGTATAATATTAATGGGAGTTAATTCAATAAATAGTCAGAAGATAACAGTTCAGTATAAGTCGACAAGTGAACGTTGGGTTACCTGGCGGTCTAGGGGTAAGGTGACGGACTTCTGTGTTAATGGTCCGGGGCTCAATCCTCGGTCCCGGCACAGATTTATCTGATTGCCAAACCCTTCCTTAACCTCTGACAAGATGTGTATTAATCACAACTTGTGAATGTGAGGAATGCCAGGCCTCCGCCGTGGTTCGGATTCCACGTTAAACTGTAGATCCTCCATTTCATCTCACAATCACCCTACCATTACACATTAGCGTATGTGCGTGCAACCCGAACGGGTAGTAAGACGCGGTGCTAATAATAACTGAACGTTAACCCGCTTCGGCGGCCGCATGGTCTGACGCACCACTCTCGTGTTAGACTTGACTGCCGAAGACTGGGAGATCAGGTTTCGATCCCGGTCGGGTGCACTAAGGGTGTTTTTTCTTCCATGGTTTTCAATTCTAATTTCACGCAAATGCGGGTGCGTGTCATCTCAATTAAACCTTCCTAATCGCTAGACCATTTGTGTAATTAGTATACAGGCATACAACCTGAGCGGGTAATAAGATGCGGTACTAAAAACAAACAACTTTCGCTTCTCCGAACAGTATGCTTGGGAATGTTGGTGATAGTCTTGGGTTAAAATCTGTGCCATGTCACCCTACGCCCTATAAAGAGCTTGCAATCATGCAATATTGACCAAAAATAGCTTTTACTCGAATAATACAGGGTTCAATCATGAGTGGTGGTGCTATATTGTTTGCCCTTCCTTCAGGCGAATATTCACTACCAATCTTTCGTGAAGAGTTAAAAATGAGAACTTGTTTCTAAAATACTTTGTACCAACCTTTTCGTATTCGTAAATTATCTAATAGTGCATTATATAATTTTCTATAGTCTAATATAGATTTCTACGTATTATAGCTTCAAGCAATTGTCTATAATCTAATATAAATGTCTACGTATTATAACTTCAAGCTTATTCAAACGAAAAACCGTCCTTTGGTTAAATAGTGCGAGTTATTAACCACTCACATAAAGAACCATGGTTTAGTTAGTTCCCAGTGGTGAAACCTTTACGATTTGCTTACACCATTAATATGAAGAATAAAAACGTCCCTGGTACATCAGATCTAGATTTTCTCTATCTTTTTAGATTAAAAATCACTCAGGTTCATCAGTTCTAACCACTCCAGTACATGAGTTCTAGTTTGTTCCCCCCCCCCTTTTGGATTAAATACCACCACGTCCATCAGTTCAAGACTGTTTTATCCCGCTTTGGATTAAAAACCACTCCGGTACATCAGTTCTAGATTTTCTCTTCTCTTTTGGATTAAAAACCACTCCGGTACATCAGTTCTAGATTTTCTCTTCTCTTTTGGATTAAAAACCACTCCGGTACATCAGTTCTAGATTTTCTCTTCTCTTTTGAATTAAAAACCACCCCCGTCCATTAGTTCTAGATTGTTCTTTTCTATTTTGAATTAAAAACCACTCCAGTACATCAGTTCTAGATTGTTTTCTTCCCTTTTGAATTAAAAACCACCCCGTCCATCAGTTCTAGACTGTTGTATACCCTTTGGATTAAAAACCACTCCAGTACATCAGTTCTAGATTTTTTTCCCCCCCTTTTGGATTAAAAACCACTTTGATACATCAGTTCTAGATTGTTTTCTTCCCTTTTGGATTAAAAACTTCCCTGTCATCAGTATGAGAGGGGCATTTGTCGGTAATATTTTAAGAGTGAGTAACAGTTAATTTGTTTCCTCTTCCTTTAGATGTTGGAGAGGGGCAGGGGTCATCAAGATGACTAAAACAAGAGTCGCTGGCCTAACCGACAGGAGGAACAAGTATAGAAGATTCAAGTACCTTCTGCACAGTTTGAATTTGTCACTTTCCCATTAGTGTAAATTGAAACAAGGTGAAGACGGGTAGGGGTGTAGTGACTGGTAAACGGCCCAATCGAGGTGTTAAGTAGGGTTGGGCCGAGTGAACCAGGTCACTCTTGTTTAAAATGTAGCGGGCCTCTGTTGCAAATTGTAGACGCTCGTGGTGAAATAGTTATTATTGTGGGAGGACTTTGTTTCCAAATGTAAATTTAATACTTTTTTTTTCGTCAATTGTAGTTAGTTAGGTTTACAGTCACACCGTAATTTCTTTTAGCACCGCGTCTTGCTAGGCCTAACCAGATGTACTAATAATGCTAATGGGATTAGGAAGGTTATACTTAAAGAGTGTACCCGAATTTACTTGGAGGGAGAGTGGAAAACCATAACCAACCTCAGTGCACTCGACAAAGATCGATCATCAAAAATAGATCTCCTTTTCATCGGTAGCCTTGTCTACCGTGATAGAAGCGCATTAAACCACGTGGCCAACGAAGCGGGTATTTATTTAATCGTATTTTATTTGTTTAGGATGTATTTCTTTTTTAAATCAACGGTGTAAGAAATCTTTTAAACTCAATAAAAGTGTAATCACCACTATTATAACAGCCAAGATAGTAATAAAAAAAATAAAAAAATAGCGTAGCAAATTTTTAATTGTTGTGTTCATTCTTGAATTAAAAATGACCCTGGTACGTCAGTTCTGAATTGTTCTGTTCTCTCCTGGGTTAAAACCAGGTGTGGAAACTATACCCCTTTTTGTTTACGAATGGACTTATGTGACAGCTAAACAACTACTCTGCCTTCTTTCACGTATTCATACGCCTAGTCATATGATCTGAAGCTATCACTTTTGAAAGATGCAATAGCTTTAAAATAACACTAATAATATGGTAAAATGTTATTGATGTTGGATGTGAAAATTAGGTTTGCATTTCCTAAAAGTGCTCCATATATTTTTGTAAAAATATACATTATTGTATACTTTTCCATACGTGCTTAGAAGTGTGGCTTAGAATGATTAAATATAAACCTATAGCCTTGCTTAAACTAATATCGTTGTTGAAAAATGTTAATCATCACTTAAGGCGTCATAATAGTCTAGAAGAAATTCCTAAACGCGATAAATCAAGTGGGTTCATAACGTTCCTAGGTGGAGTTTTACAGCAATAGGAGAACAAACAGGTGACGAGGAAAATATAAATGACAATACTATGTGTTGTGAGCCCCAATTTAATTACATCATTCTATTAATAAAAATTCATTCTACGCTCCTTATATGCTGCCATTCGTTTCTCGGGGAATTACCTCTTAATGATCAACAGAAATATCTGGACTTTTCAAGAGTGGACAAATTCAACTTCTAAACTATGTGTGTAAGTATATATGTAGGCCTATAGGATGATAGAAAATAGTTATGTGTTCATTACATTTATCACTAAACTCGTATACTGTTAAGGGTTTTATCAATATTTAACCTAGGCAAAACATCTTATCGGCAATATTTCATTTACTTACACTCAGTCAGATTTAAGGTTAAATTCTGTACCTTACTGCTATCCACACATCGGAATCAAGAAAAGGCTGTCCGTTTTAATCAAGACTATTTAAAAAGTTCCGTGAAGTGTATATCTCACCTATTTAAAAAAATGCCAAGTACATCATGTAAGAATAATTATGTCATGTTATTATCGTTACTACAATCTCAAAATTTCTCTTTGGATTTCAAGTTTAAATATCTCCTACAATCTATCTTTGTATTGGAAGTGGGCCTTAATGATTAAGTTGGACAAAACAAAGTTGAAAATTCAATAGTACATAATTTACATGTCCGACACCTTATCTCCTTTGTGGCGTATCTGTCTGTCTACTGAGCTAAGAGTCCCACGTTTGATTCCTGGCATGGCCGAAAAATTTATCATTGGTGAAATGTGGGTATAGCCTTTCACAGTGATAAATTAACGGCTGGGGACTGTGTGTTGTGTCTGTTCTAGTCTTAAGTTAGATTATAAGAGATATGAAGCTAAGAAAGGCCTAGCAAGCTGGTAGTGGAAAATATATAGCTTAAATAAAAAAAACTTACCAAGGCCACGGGCTGGAAACAGTGATGTATGTAAAACAAAACATAATATTCATATAGAAAACCCGTGGTTCATGTAGTTTAAGACGTCAGACTTTCAATAAATGTCAAAATTAGAATATAAAAAACTATATACGTACATTGTTTGATCTTAGATCAAAGAATTTCCCTGTCAAATATTTTAAAAAACGGCCCACATATTTGGCAGTTGCCTAGCAGCCCGCGTTCACTGAAAATATGGCCCTCACAGTATCCTGGAGGGATATTAAAGTAAAGCTTCGGTGGCAGATGTGAAATAGCCAATGATTCAAATAAAAATGTTAGTTTGAAAAGATCACGATTGCATTTTATTAAGCATTTATTTGATTAATAGAATGTGTAAATATATATATATTTGCTATGTTGTTTTTATAAAGTGTGTGTGTGTGTGCATATTTCATAATACATTTTACGGAGATTAGTAATTTTTTTTGGCAGTAAAATTTGAAAAATTCCACAAACCAAAAATACAATTTATATATTGTATAAGTTTTTAAAATAATTGTTTGGCTGTTGTTTGTAAGCCTATATTAAGATTATGATATTACTAAATATATCTTCAGCCCACGGTGAAAATTGATAATCAGATCAGATTTGGATCTAGGGATGAAAAACGTTAGACCCCCCTCTGCCTTCGACCATTGGGCCACCAAGTGTTATGTATTATTAACCCAAACCATTATAAATGTGATATTTTACACGCATAAAATAAATGGATCCTTTGCTAACCCTGAAGGGTAGAACGTTTGTTTACCTTACACATTTCCACCATGTTGCAGCTTATAAGATAGGGCCATACTACAAAACGTAAAAGTAAGATTTAATGATTACGTTTATACATACTTTTTTGACTAATTTATAGATAATAACTGATCTAAAGTGATAATATTCAAAATTCACTACTATTTAGCACTATCCTTAGCAGTAAATGTCAACGTGGTGAAACATCCTTCTTTCTCTTTATATCAGACAACCAGGTGAAATCTTCTTCGAAAGCAAGGAAGAGGGAGAACAAAGATGTCTGCATACCGTTGTACAAGGAATATTCTAGAAGCAAAGACTTCGTAGATATACCTTTTGAAAAGCGTAAGCCTCGTCACTATCTTGGTGTAATAGCCGAGCTATCCGGGCGTTTGTCCGTCATAAGAATACATATTTCATTAAAGTCACCGAAAATTAAGGTTCAGATTAAAACATTCCACACTGGGCACAATCATGATCTAACCAATTTTTAGTCAGCACCATGCCCCCCCACTACCCCATGGAGGGAATCGGTTGCACGTAGGACATCTAATCGTGGATCCAAAGCAACAATGATAAAACTCTGAATAAAAAAAAGACACCCAGTATTCTAGTACAGTATTAAAATAGTGTCACCTGAAAGTGGTGGCATTATATTTCATAATTACCCACTAGTAAGTGAACCTTATAAAGATTCAGGCTAAACGGAGTGTACCTTATACATCTTTGTGACTCACAAGCAAACTTAGATCAAGGTTTGACAATATTTATATCGCAGCCATGTGGGTTTGAAAAAAAAAAAAAATTGGATGGTTTGAAAAATGTATACAACGAAAAATTTCAACTTTATATTTCTCATAAATGTATTTACTAATTAGTCTATTTTTAGAAATACAATAATTGTTTGTTTGGTAAATCTTTTGCGAACCAGATCAAATAATTTTTTTAACAACGCGTCTTACTACCCATTCGGGGTATACGCTTATGTATTAATTACGCCAATGGCTTTAGGGATTAGGAAGGTTATAGTAAAATGAAGTGTACCCGCATTTGCGTGGAGGAGAGTGGAAACCCATTTATGGAAAACCACCCTCAGTACACCCGACTGAGATTCAAACCTCAATCTTCCTTCCCTTCATCGGCAGTCTAGTCTACTGCGAGAGTAGTGCGTTAGACCACGCGGCCACCGAAGTGGGTTAAAATCAATCTATGGTATACTGCCTTAGACGATGTGGCCACGGTTCTATCCAAAATACTCTTTATTTACATATCCGCAATAGAATGGAAACCAAAAACTAAACCCGGTCAACAATTCTTAAATTGCGAGTGGACCCAACTGCTCTATTTTGTTTTGGCCTGCCTCGGGTATGCCCTCAAGACAACCATTATTGCTACAAAGAAGAGGAAGGATGTTGTTTCAACGCCAACTACCGGATGTGAACAACTTCAACAGACTGTCCGGACCAAAACATGGAACGCGTTAAGCATGTAGACCTTCGAGTGACTTGTGAGTAGTCCTATTCCGAAACCAAATGGGTCAAAAGGAGGGCAGGACTGATACATTTTAGAGTCGACTGTGTTTAAAAACTTCCAAGTGCTATTATTTTTAGTGCCACCCCATCCCACTACCCGTTCCTTGTTTTACGCATTTCAATATTTTTTTATTTTTTTTTAGCACCACGTCTTACTACCCGTTCGGATTATGCAATTATGTACTAATTACGCTAATGGTTTTAGGGATTAGGAAGCTTATATCTAGAGAAAGTGTACCCGAATTTGTGTGGAAAGAGAGTGGGAAACCATTTTAGTAAAACCATCCTCAGTACACCTGACAGAAATTCGAAACTCAACGCCCCACCATCGACGGTCTAGTCCACTGTGTGAATAGTGCCTTAGACTATGCTGCCACCGTTTAAATTATTTCATTTTCCGGGGACGCACAGTTTTTGATATGAAAAAGTTACTGAAAACATAAATTTAATCTTCAAACAAGTAAACGATACTATCAGTGTCACTGTATTGTTTATATCAGCCTTTTTCTTTTTCTTATTCAACCTCACGCACATGATATATTCTCAGATCCTGTTTTGAGAAAAGCTCAGAAATAAGGGAGAGTAATGTGATTACTCATTAAAATGGCTATGCGAGCAATACCCTGGAGAGTTTGACATCAAGACATCTCTCCTTTGCATGTCATGACAGCTTCGTGGCTTACCACACACCGCGCTCGATCATGGCATGTGCGTGTGTGGTTTGGGTGCGCTCTCTCTCTTTTCCTCTCTTTCTCTCTTTCTTTCTCTCTTTCTCTCTCTCTCTGGCATCCCTTATTCTTAGATGTAAAAGTGTGGATGTAGGGAACGCGACAAAAGGTCAGTGTTTTTGCAGTTCTTAGGGTTCGACCAGACTGAAAAGCGTGCGAGAGAGCGCGTCAGCGACTGGGTGGCCAGACTGGCGAGCGTGCGAGCGAGCGAGCGCGTGATTAGCTGATACCTCTCGTTAGTTGTTGACGAGGAGGCTCCGAATCTTGGCTGAGTGAACTGAGGGTGGTTTTAACAAGTGATTTATTGTTGTGGTTTTCTCATCCTCTCTCCACGCTAATGGTGATTCTTATTTGTAAAGACCTACTTTGATAATATTGAAGTATTTTAACATATCAGTTATATGTATATATATATACATTGTTTATGATCTTAACAATTAAATTAGGCTGTTAATAGCAAGTGTGATAAAAATAAGAATTGAATAGTCAAACGGTGACCTGGTGCTCTAGGGGTAAGGTGTCAGACTTCTGTGCTAGGGGTCTGGGGTTCAATCCTTGGTCCTGGCACAGAGTTATCTGATTGCCAAACCCTTCCTTCACCTCTGACAAGACGTGTATTAATCACAACTTGTGAATGTGTGGAATGCCAGGCCTCCACCGTGGTTCGGATTCCACGTTAAACTGTAGGTCCTCCATTTCATCTCACAATCACCCTACCATTACACATTAGCATAAGTGCGTATAACCCGAACGGGTAGTAAGACGCGGTGCTAATAATAATAATAATAATAATAATAATAATAATATAATAAAGCAAAACAATTATTTTGGTCAAATTTAATCAAATATTGCTTCTATGCAAACGTAGAGTTTAATTTTCTCCACATGGTGACCTCAACAGTTGTTTGATATCTGAAACAGTTGCTCTCACCATGTGAAGAAAACTAAACTCTACGTTTGCATAGAAGCAATATTCGATTTATTTTGACCTAAAAATGTTTTGCTATAAAAATTGCAAAAACATCATTTTTCGCGTTCTCTACACCCACACTTTAAAATAGATGGCCCGATAGTCGAACATGTGAACGTTAACGACGTTGACTATTTGGTAAATTTGAAGCCATTTTTGGAAGCTAGTTGCATACAGTAAAACCTTGGATTGCGAGCATAATTCGTTTCGTAAACGTGTTCGTAATACAAAGCACTCGTATATCAAAGCGAATTTCCCCCATAAGAAATAATGGAAACTCAGATGATTCGTCCCACAACCCAAAAATATTTAATCTAAAAATGATTAATACCTTTTTTATTTTTGTTATTTAAATGTAACTTTACTGTAATCAAATTTATTTATTAAATTTAATAGTGGCTGGTGTGAGGTGGACGAGAGAGATAGGAGGAGGTGTGTTATTGTTTAGGATGACTTTCACTGTCACTAATGGAATCACTGCTATATGTTGACTCACTCAAATATTTTTCTTTTTGTGCGACTTTAACAAAGAACCTATCCAATGACACTGCTCGGCAGACAAAGCGTAACCGTAGTACTACTCGTATTGCAAGATATCGCTCGTTTATCAAGTTAAAATTTATTGAAAATTTTTGCTCGTCTTACAAAACACTCGCAAACCAAGTTACTCGCAATCCAAGGTTTTACTGTATTAACTTGAACTTGAAGTACCTAAGCACTCAAACGCTAGGTTTATATTCATGCATAACGAATAGCGAGTAATAAATAGTGCATAGCGTACAGTGCACAATTCATAAGAAAAATACAACGATTTATAATGAAACTTAGTTTATGGCGTTTTACTTAAATCGATTATCTTTTATTCATAGAAAATGGCCCAACCTCTTTTCACTACTAGCTAATGTCACTGAAAATACTTCAATAAGGGTTAATTCGAAAAAACAACGTTAATATATTTTTTGAAACTTTAATCTAAATAAATTTAAGGTTTGTCTGTATTATTAAATAAAATTCACTTTTATTTGGTTCTGATTTTATTAATGGGATGAATATTATAGGAAATTTACTTCTCAATAACAGATAGAAAAATGTAATATTTCTCCTTCATTTACATGACTCTAAAAACAAGGAAAATTCGTAATTAACACACGAGTATGGCTACCACAAGGCATTTCAAACTTGATGAACACAGAAGATAATTATTTTCGTCTGCTTGTATACTCGCGTTTAATTGGCTATATCCTCTCCTCATATTCTGATTGTCTGCTACGACTCAAGTCCAATGATTATCTATACTACCCTCCCATGTATAATGAACAAGAAATTAAAGTTAAATCAACTTTACACATTGTACACTACTCACTATGTATCAATAACAGCTAGCATTAAAAATAAAGTACTTAAATTTCTTGCGCACTATGTTCTGTAAGCTACTCGCTATTATGTATGCGTTAGGGAAGACTATTAATCAGGCCTAAGCACTATCACGCTTAGACGCCAATGTACAAAATAGAAAGAGAGGAAATAAAATGAGTCTACCGTACGAAGCCTCAATTTTACCTGCTTATAAAACCTCCCCTCTTCCACTGACGAGTGTAAACATACTATTATTTGCGCCTGGACAGCATTGACTTGCATTTAAAATTACTTATTTCTTGTTTCCTAATCTAGGTAATTTCCACATACTTTTTAACCTAAATCTTGGCAAGAAAATTCCTTCAGGCTATTTTCGTGAATAAACCAGATAGCCAGAGTTTTAGCATATAAAAAAAGTACATTTTCAAAAATACTACTCAAGATCCAAAAGAATAGGTCTAGTTTTGTGACAGTATAAGACTATTTTTATAATTATTCTTAAAAAATATGGTTTTTGTTTCAATGTTATACTTTTAAAACACACCGAGCATTGTAAATCTTATCGCGACTGGCCTTGACATGACTTAACGTCACAGGAAAGGAACGTCCACAGATAATTAGAGCGGCCAAAACACTTATTGATGAAAGGCTTTAGGGCATTAATGTATCTCTTTGACGCTATGAGAGTGATTTATTTGCCTCTATAAACCTTGGAAAAGTTCGTACACCAGAGTTAACAAAAAGCTTAGTCTTAAAAATTTGAATTTTGACTGAGCGTAGCGAAGTTTGGTTTTTAACTTGACCATTTGTCATTTTGTCTAACAGAGTATTTGCCAAGTGATAAATGTCAAATGCGTCAACCACTTTTTAATGAAATGTGGAAGGGATGGTCTTTGACCCTAGGCCTAAATATTTATGTACATTCCGTTTCCTATGAAAGGTAGCAGTTTGCATCCTTCCGAATATAATATTGATGTATAGTATTTGCTTGAGAAGCAACGCAACCTTTTCCATCCTAGCTGCAATATCTCACCAGGAATGTTTATTTTACAACCATACAAGCAAAGAGGACACAAGTTAATTAAAGTGGCCTATATATATTTCTCATTAAGACAATTGTATGCAGATAATTTTTATGTTAGGGATGTAATTGTTATTTATGCATTAATAAAATTAAGAGAGTATTTAAACATCTAATAATTATTAAAGATAAAAGCTTAAAAGATTCAAAAAATGCCTTAAAATATGAGGCTTACCAATAATATAATGGCTTAGAAATCCAAAATTACAAAAAAGTTACCAAAAAATTAACTATAAAATAACGTTTCCACAACCATGGAATCATGAACAGAATTTATGTGAACATGAGCATTGTATGTGACGTACAAAAAAAGAAATTACATGTCAAAATCCGGATCCTGCTGTTAGCAATAAGTCTGTCCTTTGTGTGTATTATTTTTTAAACTTTATATTCTAGTTAGTATCTCATTTATTTACTCATTTAACGTCTTTCTGTCTTTTCTCCACCCCCTCCCCTTACAAACAACATTCTCCATCTTCTCCAGTTCACCTCCCTTCACCAACTACTATCGCGATTCCCAGAATTCCCAGAATTCTCAAACTCTTACTTCTAGCATTTACTCTCCAACCGCAGTTCTCTAGCAAGGAAACCCTAAATGCTCACTGAACCCGGAACTTTGCGAGATTAATTTATACAACAGCCTTATTTTACAACAAGTGCTGTAAATATTGATGGGGAGTATACAGTATACATCACGAGGAATGCAAACAACCATCAAAACATCAAAACAATACACCCATAAATTATACCGTGGATATATTTAAAGTCTTTGGGCCTATGCCAACACGTTAACAAACACATTTTTTATCCCTTTAATTCAAAGATTAAGTATCAAAGTTTCAATTCGAAAAATTTTCAGTATTTTTTTTTCTTAAAAAGAAGTTGTCATTTAGCTAAATCAACTTATTCCCTTTTATTTATACTCCTGGAGTCTTAGCTGCACAATGCCTAGCGAGAGCAATTTGAATTTATTAAATTTACCATAAAAAGTATAACACTGTATATATATTTTTTTTCATTTTGACGCTCTATTATAAGTATTGTATGTAAGTGCACAGTTTTATAAGAAAAACAAATGAATAAGAACAGGGAGTCGAACTGGAAGAGGAACCGGAACCTATGACCGAAATTAATATTTATTTTTAAGGAACCGGAATCGAAGCTGGAACCCTAAAAACATTATTCTGAATAACTGGAACCGGAATTGAAACCGTTAAATAATTTTAGGTTTATAAAGGTTCTTAAAGGTTCCTAGTTTTACAGAATTGTATATAATTTTGACATGTTGCACACTTTTTTTTTTTTCCTAAGCTTAGTTTAGTTTTGAAATGTTGTGTTTCCCCCTTTCTCAGTAAGTTCTGAAAGGGCTTGATATATTTTAGTTTACTACTTTGTTTGAAAACTCTTTTCTACATCGCCTTAGAAACTTTAGAAGGTGATTAGAAGATAGTTAATGAGCCCTTAACAATACACACTGATGTTATATTCCAGTTAAGCTAGAGGTTTAAAAAGCTGTATTTATCTTTGATAGACAGCAGATAATACCACATTCCTAAGAAGTTGAAATACAGACATTAATAAATCGTCTCTTTTGGACAAGCCCATTGTACTTGGAACTTTCTGGAAGTGAAAACTGATAATCTGGTTATTGGTTCAACAGCTTATAATAGCGGGTAATGGGAGATGGAGGGTGGCAAAATGCAAACTTTAAATTCTTTCACTCAAGTTTAAATTAGGAAGTGTCTCTCAGTGAACGTATTCCTTGTGTACAGTGTGGAAATTATTATTTTTTCAGTAAGTGGTTTAAATAATATTATTGATGGGATACGTTAAATAAAACTCAGTTCGAAAGTTTTTTGACTATGAGATTGAGGGTGACAGATCAAGATGCAAACTAGAAGAATGCACTATTGTTATTAAGTTACGTTATCATATTTTTTTAATCTAGAAATACTTTAGATTCAGAGTGTTATTTACAAAGTATTCTCCACTCCTCTTCCACGTAAATGCGGATACACTTCCTCTACATATAAAAATATAACCTTCCTCATTCATTAAAAAACATTATCAAAATTAGTACTTTAACGTAGCTCGAATTGATAGAAAGACGCTGTGCTAAATTCAAAAAATTATAATTAAAGAACCGGAACACTATCAGGAACCGAAAAGAACCGGAACCTTTATTGTGATCTAACCGGAACCAGAACCGGAACTAATAAAATGTTTGTTTAAAGAACAGGAAACGGAACCAGAACTGATAAAAATTTCGGTTTGACTCCCTGATTATAAGAAAGACCAAATATTTTAAAACTAGTTTGCAAACTTTCAAATTAACCATTTATTATAAATATATAATAAACTAGATTTTTTTTTACATCCACTACTGTTTACAGCCTTTGGCCTGGGTCAGTTTTTATTCAAGACATATATTTTCCACTACCAGCAAGCTAGGCCTGTCGTAGATTCATTTGCCTTATAATATAACTTAAGACTGGGACAGGCACAACATCCAGTCCCCAGCCATTAATTCATCACTGTGAAAGGGTAAACCCACATTTCACCAATGATAATCAATACACTAGCCAAGGTTCACATATTCCAATGAAACTGAGTAATATATTAAATATTTAACCAATAGGTCTACTGTTGTTAATTATGTTTAATAAATAAATATATCTATTTATATATTATTAAATTATTTATTTATTAAACATAATTAACAACAGTTGACCTATTGGTTAAATATTTAATATATTTCTCAGTTTTATTGGAATACATTAACCTTGGCTAGTGTATTGATTATCATTTGTGAAATGTGGGTTTACCCTTTCACAGTGATGAATTATATATACATACACACTCCATAGCATTAGGAACTAGGTTTATTGCGACAAACAAACGTACGAAGACTATACCTAGATTGAGCCAGTTATATCCAGTCCACCTAATTATACCCTTTCCCTATCTCGATCTGGTTCTATCCAGTCCACCTAATTATACCCTTTCCCTATCTCGATCTGGTTCTATCCAGTCCACCTAATTATATCCTTTCCCTACCTCGAGCTGATTCTATCCAGTCCACCTAATTATACCCGTTCCCTATCTCGATTTGGTTCCATCCAGTCCTAATTATACCCTTTCCCTATCTTGTGCTAGTTCTATCCAGTCCACCTCATTACACCCTATCCCATCTGCGCCTAAGTCTTCCCAATGGTCTCTTCCCATCAGGTTTCCAGTCAGTACCCTGAACATGGTTTTAGAGTCTCCCAGTCGCGCTGCATGTCTCGCCCACAGTAATCAGCTAGATTTGATCACCCTAACAAAGTATGATGATGAATTCAGGGTATGTAAGTCATGATTATGTAACCTCCTCCACTCCCCAGTATCTCTCTTTGGACCAAATATCTTCCCAAGCACCTTGTTTTCTAACACCCTACATTTCTTTTAGTCATGTAAGTTAGGAGACCATGTTTTATACTAATGACTATATTTTAAAAATAACTTCTGGGTAAGAGATAATTTTTAATGAGAATGGTCAAAACAAAATATATTCGTTGTTTCATCAGGGCTATGTGGGTCGAGATAAAACTCGATGCTTGTAGCAAAATATTTGCAGCGCTTATCTTGAACGTAGGTGCAAATCTTACAGTTGACAAATCGCTACACAATAAAAGACCAAAGTTAATAATAAAATTAAAATAGATTAAACTACCCAAAACTACCACCGATAATGTTATTTCCTATGGAGTGAGCTGAATTTTATTTACAAAGCGCACGCACTTTATTTTAGAGAGTCTGGGAGTGAACAAAGCTATCGTGATTAGTATTCAGCCAACTTACTTGAAAATGTGTGTATTAGTTTGTTTATAACAAATTGATAAATGTATAACAGTTCCACTTAATGTACAATTTAAAGACAGTTTCACAATTTCATAATCCAAAAGTTCCATGTTTAAATACATGTTACGGACGCAAGATGGCTAGCTGGACTCGTTGAACTTCGGATCCGGGCTCTGGTTAGTTAGCTATTGTGACGTCACTTCTTCCTGAACTGTGGGGGGGACGGTCTAATTACTCCCTTGTTTGACGTACATAACCAGAAATAACTTGCATTTGTAACGCAACTAGAAATATCTTGAGTCTGCAATACAAGCAGACTAAGCTTGCATTCGTAGTATAACAAGGCCAGCTTATTTGAATAAATATATTTCTAGAAGTTCTAATTAACAATAATAATATTTAGCACCACGTCTTACTACCCGTTTGGGTTATACGTTTAAGTACTAATTACTCTAATGGATTAGGAATTGGGAGGGTTGAATTTAGAGGAAGTGAACCCGCATTTGCGTGGTGGGAGGGTGGAAAACCATTTAGGAAAACCCCCCCTCAGTTCACCCGACTGAGATTCGAACCTCGATCTCTCCGTCCTCGGCGGTCGAGCTCAACACGACTAGCGCGTTAGCCAACTACGCCACCGAGGCGGGTAAGTTCTAATTGATGTATTATTTGCACACTAATGCCACCTAACTTTTTCTAAGCACCACGTCTTAATACTTGTTCGGGTTACACGCAAATGTACTGGTTAAGCCAATGTGTTAGGTATGAGACTCAACCTCGGTAATCTTAGGGTAAAGTCCTCGCCTCAGAAGCCAATGTTAGTGGGTTCAAAACCAGCTGGAGTCGACGGAATTTTCTCTCGCGATAATAGTCCGTAGCACAACTTCCTTCAGAGGGAAAGTAAAGCCGTTGGTCCCATCTAGATTTCAAGGAAGGTTTGTGAAAATACCGTTACCGGCCAAAATAGTAATGCCTTTATTTCTCGCTCATAAAATTCTCCGGTGTTAATATGATCAAATTGTTCAGAAAGTGCATGATAAATACCTCAAATACATAAAATATAAACACCTAGAGGCAAGAAAGGTGATAGTTTTTCATTTAAATTTTAATGCCTACGTATATCTTTACAAAAAATCTACTCTGGGCAAAGACAACCATTTATAAATGAATGGACATTTATTTATTTTGGTTTAGGGTAGCTGTGACAGCCCAAATCAAGTTGGCTCACCAAGCCAGCCCCCTCTCCCCCTGCTGGGGAGCATGGGGCTGCATTTTAAATATTTAGTCACGTGATTTTAGTTAGGTTTAATTTATCCTAATCACCCCACATTTTAGTTCAGTCAATAGCATGTCCACCCATGGAGGCAAAGGTTCCATGTTTGATTCCTTGCTTTGCAAAAAAAAAAAAAATCTTGAGTGAAAGCTGCATTTTACCTCTCGAAAGGATTAATTAATATTTGGGCTCTGTATATTGTATCTGTTAGAGTTTAGTTAGTTAATAAGTCATAAGGTGATATCAGTTGAGTTAGAAAGTTCACGTTTAATACCTCAAATAAATAAATAATAAAAAATCCTCATTCGAGTTCATCGAGACCCGCTTCGGTGGCCGAATGGTATAAGGCGTCACTCTCATAAAATACTGGACTGCCAATGACAGAGATTGGGGTTCGAGTGCTGGTCTTGTGTACTGAGGGTGGTTTTCATTGAATGGTTTTCCACTCTTTTTCCACGCAAATGCGCGTATGATCCTCTAAATTCAACTTTACTCTTACCTAACTTTTTTCATTTACCTGCGGTATTTAACGCGCACTTTTTGAGCCAGTTGATTATACATGCACATGAGAATTTCTATGAGCGTGAGCGAAAGGGTCTACCTATTTTGCCGGGAAAGGTATTTTCACATATGTTCAGGGTTCTTTGACATGCCACAATCGATATGAGACTGATAGCTTTACTTTCCCTCCGAAGGAAATTGTACGACGGATTTTTATAGCTCAAGAAAAATCCGTCGACCATGGATTGGTTTAAGTCCACGAACATCGGGTCCTGATGATAGCAATTTACCCCCAAGTGTTGTTTAAATACACATTCTACCAAGCCAAACGTATAAACATTTGTTTAGTTAATAATGATCATTTTTAGCTCTGTAATATTGCGCGTGTAAGATAAATTTACAAATTAACTATTTCAAAAATAGTTTCCTAGTTACTTTAAAAAAATTAGAAGCATTTTTTGCTCATGTCAGTAGAAAGTATAAGTTTTATGTTCTAAATAAACTTAATAGTGACTTAATTATCGATAATGTAGCGAAAATGGCCCCGGGATTAAATTTACTAATAATAAAAATATAAATACTTCACGCCGCCACTTCAGTGGTATTTATAAATGTACTTGTATGTTGTTTTTTAGTACCGCGTCTTACTACCCATTCGGGTTATACGCTTATGAATTAATTATACTAATGGTTTTAGGGAAAGGATATATTTATAGGAAGTGTACCCGCATTTGCGTAGAGGTAGAGTGGAAATCTATTTTGTAAAAACAACCCTCAGTACACCAGACCGAGATTTGAACCTTGATCTCCCCATCATGGGCAGTCTGATTTACTGCGGGAGTAGTGCGTTAAACCATGTGGCCACCGAAGCGGGTTCCTTATTGTTCATCCTTCTTTAAACCCTTCTTAAGACTTTGTTCTAAAAAAAAAAAGCCCCATTTTTTCTCTTGGTACAGAGTGAGCAATCAGTATTATTAATAACTGAATATTTCGTTCTATTCTAAAAACAAATTAACTTAATTCCAGCATCTATAACTATGCTTCGGTAATATTTGAACCCACATGTATGGGCATGTGGGCAAAGCCATTCTCGTCTGGTTGGTGTGGTGGTGACGTTGAGGTTGGGGGTTCAAATCCATGTCTGGTGTACTAAGTTAGTTTTACACTCTCTCCTCATTAAATATGGGTACACAGCCTCTAAATCCTACCCTACGCATTCCTACACCGTTTTAGTAAACAAGTGGATACCCCGGACGGGTAGTAAGCTGCAGATCATAAGTAAATCGATACAATCTTCATCAGCGGTGGAATCGTTAAGTTTAAATTAGAAATGGGTTGGATTATAACTTTCTCGAATCCGAATCTTAAATTCTCTTTCAAATCTCGAATCCAAATCCGAATCAATTGAATCTTTAAAATTGTATAGTTTTATTATAATAAAAGTGTTTAAAATATAATTAGAAAAATATTTTTAAAGGCTTGGTACTACTTACAACAATTTTGTCATATAGGTTACGTCATAGAAAACTAATATAACACTTTGAGTAGATTAATTGAATATAATTTTGTAATTTTTTGTGTGCGTGGGATTTATTCATTTCCCCAATTACACAATTAGACTATGTATAAATACTTTTACCAATTTATTAACATTGTGATTTCAAGTCAAAGCCTTATATTCGATATAATATATTACAAATCTCGAATCTCTTAAAGACTGTAGGATTCAAGGAATTGATGTTTAAGTTTAAAGTGTCCCATCTTTAGTTTAGATATGTACGGGAGGAAACGTGACTGTAGTTAGGATGGAATAGTAGACCAGAAGTAGGCCCTACATCGAACAACTATTCATAAAATATTCAATATTAAATTTTAAGATATTGTTAAAACCACCCTCAGTAAGCCGCCCGAGATATGAACACATCATGACTGGCAACCCTGACAAGCTTGGGGTCCAGTCCACGTTCCTACCGAACTGACGCAGATCACTCCCACTTCGCTTATATGCATATTATTTTATAAGAGCAAAGGAGTCATTTTTACTTTCTCTCGATACCTTGGAGAGAAAGTATTGTGATAGTCAAAAAATGTGAACTCAGATTTCGATAAATATCGATGTTTCACGACCCCCTGAAACAAAAAAAAAGTGTTTTTCGCGATGCCGTCCGCCTGTTTGTCTGTCTGTACCTCGGGTTAGAGCTGAAACTATTTTATAGATTTGGCTATAACTTGGTATCTGGGGTTTTCATAAGGTTCCACTGAGTTTTTTTTTAATTAGATGGCTAACCCTAAATTTAATGGTAGTTTACTCAAAGGACAAAAAGAGAAAAAATCTATTTTCTTGAAATTTGCTTGAAAGATTTTGATTACATTTTATATCTAGACACTGTTTATTATTATAAACAAGATGAAAATTATTTGAAGTTACTTTAAATGGGGTAAAATTTCCAATTTTCATCATTTCTCCACAACTATTTGAGACACAAAATATCTTATCGTTGTAAAGTAGTAATATTAAAGATAAAAATCTTTTTTTTAAATATATTTTTATAAAACCAATAGTTTGAGCTATAATCAAATATATATAAATTTTAATTCAAGTTTTTGAAAATTATTTTGATACTTATGCTCTTAGATGAGCAAAAATTTTTCTCTCTACTCGATTTTTCTGTAAAAGTGTTCCTAGCTCCTAATGCCATTGAGTAAGTAAGTAACAGGGTTTATTATCTCATTTATGATCTTTGGTGGTGAAGGTTGAATTTATAGGAAGTTTATTCCTTTTTGCGTGGAGGTAGATTGAAAAACTATTTAGTTAAAACCACCTGACCAGGATTCGAACACGTATCTTCCCATCACAGGCAAGCCAATCTAACACTTAAAGTGACGAGTTAGAACTTGCAACCATCGATGCGGTTGTTGGGGATAGTAATTGCCATCGTAACAAAACAAACTAAACAATCGTCGATTTATGACATCCGGTGCTTTTGTTTGCCTTGCTTATGAGTTTAAATGACGATCACTCGTGTGTCAAAGCTGGGTTTGGGCCAAAGCTAGTAATTTAGTGGGTGACAGAACTATATGCATGTTTCTACCACCCTACAAATTAGTAAAAATACCTTTTAATCAAACCATTTTTTATATAAAATAAGTATTTCATATTAAGCTATTTTAAAAATATATTTAGACAATAATTCAAATGTTCTATTTCATAATATATTAGCCATCAATAAAATGTAGTCACCAGGCTGAATTAATGTTCAGGGGATGGGGCGTTGTGTCTGGAGTAGAATGAAACCAGTTTGTAAGATGTTTTCTAAAAAAATCAGTTAAAAAAATCATGTTAAATACCACTTGTGGAAAAATAAAATATATACTAACTTTCTTAAGCTGGTTGTGATTATCAAACATGCGAAGGAAAATATTTTAAGTAGTATTTTTATGGACAGACTTCTTATGCTTCAGTTTTAATCCTCCTTTTAATATGTGCTACTTAAATTATATAAACATTCTATTTTACTATTTTAACATGTCACGAGTTATAAAATTACTTTATTTTTATTTTATTGATCATTGTTAAGGAATCTTAACTAATGTATTGTGCTGAAATTCAGTTCAGCAAGACAGGTTTATTAGATGCATCCAGTTAATATCTCTAATATGTAAAAGTATAGCTAATTTATAAGCAGTTCAATAGTGATCAAGGTTCAATCCTCGGTTCCGGCACAGACTTATCTGAATGTCAAACCCTTCCTTCACCTCTGACAAGATGTGTATTAATCACAACTTGTGAATGTGTGGAGTGCCAGGCCTCCACCGTGGTTCGGATCCCACGTTAAACTGTAGGTCCTCCATTTCATCTCACAATCACCCTACCATTGCACATTAGAGTAAGTGCGTATAACCCGAACGGGTAGTAAGACGCGGTGCTAATAATAATAATAATAATAATAATAATAATAATAATAATAATAATAATAGTGTTCAAACTATTTAACTCCTAATGATGATTAAGTCCTGTTTATTTTATACCTGGATAGTTTTAATTGACATTGTGTTGTACATAATATCACTATTTCGAATCAATTTAGTAGTAATTCATAACGAGCTCGTAAATTTTTATATCTATGGTAGTGAGTGAGTCTTGCTAATAAATAAATGTTAAAAAAAAGTGGGAATAGAGAAAATTTGTTTTATATGGTTTTGTCATAAGAGAACATATTTACTACATTTTTATTTTAAAATATTTAATCAAAGATAGCAATAGGTACTAGTTAATATTCCAAGTATTAAATAATATAGGTGAAGTTTTATTTTTACTGATATTCAAATAATACATAATAATTGCATAATGAAAAGGTTTGATGAAATAAATATGTTATCCGTGACAATCCATTAAAAATAATTTATAAAATAATATAGATTATAAATTATAATCTAATCAAAAGAAGCAGCCATGAACCAGCTAATTACAGTTTTAAAATGTAAATGGATTTTCTAAATTTCACAAGAAATCAAAGTTTGTAGGCAGTAGGAATCATTTATTCTGTAAATAGATATTGATTATTACTTGAGTTTTAATACCATCATTGTTTTCATTGTATGTGAGGCCTCTAGCATGCTATGCCTCAATGAGTTGACTAGCCAGCTCTGGTTAGATTTGTCAATTCGGGTCCTGGTCAGGTCAAAGTTACTTTAGTCATAGCTTAATTTGAAATAGGGTCTGGTATAAGGTTGTATGAAGTTGCTATGTTGTGTTGAGAGCCCTAAAATCATAAGATACTCACTCATAAAAAATGGTGGCTACTGTTATAAAATTCCTTTAATTGTCTTAATGGGAGCCGGACATTAATGAATGAAGTGTATCTGTATATTGAATAAGTTTATTCATGTTTTGATTTTTTTTCTGAGGTAACACTGTTTTATAGGTCATGAGTACTAATGAATAAAAAGGCAATGATTAGGGTCACAACAGTTCGTTGCTATGTGATGTAGTGTGTTCATTAATAATAATAGTACTTAGAACTGCGTCTTACTAACCGTTCGGGTTATACGCTTAAGTATTAATTACACTAATGGGCTAGGAATTGGGAAGGTTGAATATAGATGAGGTTAACTCACATTTGCGTGGAGGGAGAGTGGAAAAACCATCTAGTAAAACACGCCCCTAGTTCACCCGAGTGAGATTCTAACCTCAATCTCCCCGTCCTTGGCCGTCTAGCTCAACACGAATCTAGAGCGTTAGCTAACTACGCCACCGAGGCGGGTTGGTCTCTCTTAAATATAATTATGTTATTTTTCCTCAAGAGTTTGTCTTAAATATGAATCCCTGCGTACGTGATTTGTTACTCGTTATATATCTTGTTGTAACTCTGTGTTTTAATAGTAAACAAGGCAGTATCAATTTAAAATTAATTTGGCTACGACCTTGTATACAATATATCGAAACCATTGCTTGTGAACTTTTTTTCAATTAGAAATTTTAAGGCCACATTTAATATGCATAACGGTACACTTTTTGAATATCCAGGTCTAAATCTACTTTTAAGATCTTTCAAAGGGGATGGGAAAGTTTTACATTTATACCCAGTAAGCCAATGACAAGGCGATTCCCTTTCCTTATATTATAGCACCTAGTTAACAATTGCCACGTGTGATAACACTATTCAAAAATAAATATTTGGAATAAAATCTATTTCTGTGTTGCGGTGTTGGAAAGAAGACTTTTTTTTTAACAAAAATATTCCTGGCAGAACAAAGAAAGGGAAAGAGATTTCAAGCAAAAACATATTGACAGAGGTGGAACACCACATATTGCGGTTATTGGCAAAGGCGTAGAAAGCTGAGGGTCCAAGCCCCTAAAGCCCCCATCTTTTCTACGACCTCAGTTATTGGTCATGGTGGACGGAGTATAATATGGATTTACAGACATAGCTATGGATATTTTAGTGGTGTGGTAATAAAAGTAGGAATTTTAGTTTTGAGTTTATAGTGTGATTCTGTTTAATACATTTTCATATTTTGGGCTAGCCACTAATTTATAGAGCTTAAGGTTACTCAAAATATACGTTTGCATTAATCACTCTTACAAAACATACTAAATGTTAGCGTAATGTAAATAAAATAAATTTGAATATATATATATATAATATTATATATTCTATTATATATATATATAATATTATATATTCTATAGACAATTATGTATAGCATTTATCAAACAAATAAAGTTTTGGGGCTGTACAAGTTTTAACCTCTCGTGTCAGAGTCAAATGTCATTAGTGTAACATTTATTTATAATTTAGGTTTCGATTAGACCGATAATACAACGTATCACTAACGTCAATCGGTCTTGGGCGTAGTAAAACTATATATAAAAATATCAAAAGCAATGCACGTATTAAGTTGAGTATCAATATTATACAAAAAAAACCCTTCATGGCGTAAGCCCCCCAATCAAATTATACGGTCGGAGCGGCCACCACTGTAAGCGATGAAAGTGCCAACATGTGCAAATAGAGGGTGTCATGTGGTCAGCACAACGAACTTTCCAGCCGTAATCTTAGTTTTCTAGACTGGAGCTGCTACTTACTGTATTTATTCGTTCCAGAAAAATAAAATCCAGGATCTCTGGCCACTAGACCATATAGGCAATCAATCTTACATGTTTTTTTGTTTTGGTTTTTAAATAAAAAGAACGAGCAATGACAAAATCTTTAGCTAATGCCTCTTATATTTAATATATTTCGATAAATTAATACAAATCATATTTATAAACACAAATTATCATTAAGAGTCTTAGATTTATTTCAGCTTCAAATGATTGATTTAGCTATAAGAATAATAGATGTATTTCTTCCTTATACATTGGGGTAACCTGGTGGTCTAGGGGTAAGGTGTTAGAGCTCTGTGTTGGGGGTCCAGGGTTCAATCCTCAGTCCCGGCACAGATTTATCTGATGGCCAAACCCTTCCTTCACCTCTGACAAGATGTGTGTTAATCACGACTTGTGAATGTGAGGAATGCCAGGTCTCCACCGTGGTTCGGATCCCACGTTAAACTGTAGGTACCCTATTTCATCTTACAATCACCCTACCATTGCACATTAGCGTAAGTGCGTACAACCCGAACGTATAGTAAGACGCGGTGCTAATAATAATAATAATCCTAATAAATTGACTTCTAATCCTCTATGCTGACATTAAGGCGCGATGGGAGAGGATGCGATGAAGGGTCAGTATACAAAATAAATAAAATATTTCTCCAGTAGAAACCTAGAGTTTAGTTTTCTTCAGATGGTAATCTCCAACCGTTAATGAATATCTGCCGTGAGCATATTAGCATTTGATAAGAAACTTTTAAAATGAAGAGGAAAAGTTCAGTGAGTTCCAGGACATCCTTGACGGATATTCAATAATTATTGTTGATATCACCATGTGAAGAAAATTAAACTACCTCTGCATAGGATAATTATTTGATTTATTTTGCAGAAAAAAAGTATTGCTATAAAAACAGCAAAAATACTGCCCTAAACTCACAATGCCGAAATTACCCTTCAAACCTTCAACTAATTCCCCTCCTTAACAATTATTTTCTATAGAAAGCAACACTCAGCTTTACAATAATAGTGTAGATAGCTCAAATAGTGTGTCTTAGACTATCACTAACTCCTTCACCCATAAAAGTTATATTTAGCACTGCGTCTTACTACCCGTTCGGGTTATACGCTCTAAGTACTAATTACTCTAATGGATTAGGATTTGGGAAGGTTGAATTTAAAGGAAGTGAACCCGCATTTGCGTGGAGGGAGAATGGAAAACCATTTAGGAAAAACCACCCCCAGTTCACCCGAACGAGATTCGAACCTCGATCTCCCCGTCCTCGGCGGTCGAGCTCAACACGACTAGCGCGTTAGCCAACTACGCCACCGAGGCGGGTACCCATAAAAGGCTGGCGGATATATTCCTCTATAGTCCACAATGCACAATAAATTTCAACACATTTTCATTGTTGGCCTTCATAAAAGTGAATAGTGCACAGTGCATAAAGTTGATTTAACTTTAATTTGTATAAAATATGCATGGAGTTGATAGAGGAGCCTTATTATTGAAACGTATAAGCAATGAGAATGCGAGAATAGGCTTAGGCCAATTAAATTAAGAGCCAGTATGCAAAGTAGACTGAAAATATAATATATTCATGTTTGAAATGCCTTGTGAGGGACATACTTTTTTGTTACTAACATTTTTTTGTTGTTTTGTTTTAACGTAAATAGCTACGATTGTGAATATGGTTGAAAATGGAGAAATATTACATTTTGACTTCTGTTATCGAGAATTATGTATACAATAATATTCATGACAATAAAATTAAAACCAATGAATCTCAAACTCAGTTTAATAGTACAGGCTCAAAATATTAGTTTTATACTTCAAAAGATACAGTTTAATGAACGTTGTTTATTGAGTCAAACTTTGTGAAGTATTTTTAATAAATTATCTACTAAAGCAAAGAGGTTGCTAGGCAAATAGAGTTAAGGCTTTTTTTTCTCTTACCTTTTATTATAAACTGTTGTATTTTAATTTGGAACTGTATACTGCTTGCTATGTGCACTACTCCCTATTAATTATGGATTACACATGAATATAAACCTTGCCTAACCGGGCAGTCCCAGTTAAGACCAAAACCACAGTAGTGCTATCCAGACAAACATTTGTCTTTGCTATCCGGTGTACAACGACGGAATCGCTGAGACGGGTTGCAGACTTTAAATAATCCCACGTTATTTAAGAAATGGTTTGCTATTTCAAAATATAGTTCACTCTAAAATAGAGTACCTATACGATTAAAAACCGTTAATCTTTTTAACCCAAAAATAACCCGCTTCGGTGGCCGCGTGGTCTACGACGCTTCTCTCGCAGCAGACTGGACTGCCTTAGATGAGGAGATCGTGGTTCGACTCTCGGTCGAGTGTACTGAGGGTGGTTTTTCCTGAATGGTTTTACACTCTGCCTCCTCGCAAATATAACCTTCCTAATCCTTAAAATCATCAACGTAATTAGTACCAAAGTGTATAGGTAACCCAAACGGGTAGTAAAACGCGGTGCTGAATAAAATAAAATAAAATAAAATGAAATTAAAAACAAACGGTACGTTGCCCCGCACAGGCTCACTCTCTCTTATATCTTATAATAGAGACATTTACTAAAAGCTCGTAAGATTTGTGAAACTAAATAATATGCATTGTTGCATAAACATTGCATTGCCTATAGCTCAGAAACTGTTGGTTTTATTTAAATATATTTCACATAATAGTTTTTTTTAGCACGGCGTCTTAGGTTACTACCCGTTCAGTTTATACGCCTAGGCCATATGTACCGATTACACTAATATATTGGGGATAATAAAGGTTATATTTATAGAAGTGCACCCGCATTTGCGTGAAGAAGCGTGAAACCATTTACGAAAAATCTTCCTCAGTACATCCGACTGGGATCAAACCCCGATCTCAGTCTTCGGCAGCCTAGTACAACACGAGAGTAGCGTTAGACCACACGGCCAACAAAGTGCATTTTATAAATTTTTAATAGTACTACAACCTACAATGATGATTTATTTCGTATCTCAAATAGTTGCGTTGATATGTTACCAAGTGTAAAATTCCGTTTATGTGTAGTACCCTAAAAGCCATTTTCATGGAAATGTGAGAGTCGCCATTTTGTTTGTAATATTAATCAGTGCATAGATACCATATTTAATGAATATTGGTATAACGGATTTTTATAAAATTGATTTTTCTCTTTATATACCCTTTAGTAAACAACCCTAGGGTTGTATATCTAATTCCAAAAACTACTCGAGGAACCGTACGAAAACCCTTAAATACCCCATTCCTAGCCTAGTTGGTAAATTAGTTTCAGCTCTAGACCAAGATTCAGACAAACAGACAAAACAGCGTCGTGAAAACCACTTTTTCAGTTTCAGGGAGTCATGAAACTTCAACAATCATCAAAATCTCGTTTTCTTTTAAAGATGATAACACTTCTCTCTGAGGGATGGAGGGAAACTAAAAGTCGTGAAAATTTAAATTGGCTTGTATTCAGCGACGTTTCCATGTGAAATATCTCGGTTGTGAAATCAAAATAAATGGTTAGAAAACATAGATATAGCCTCATTCAAACAATTAAAGTATTTTTTTAACAGAGTTACAATAGAAAATGTTATAAATGACTAAAACAATCCTCAAATATCATAAGCTTAGGGAATGCCATTCTCATGATAAAGTTTAAGGATATTTCCCTTTAACTAAGCAGTTCCCTTAAATACTACCCATGGGTTGACAGTAGTAAATAACTGGTTTAATACATTTATAAAGAGTTCTGCTCAAAATAAAATACTACAAAATATATTGTTCTTACAAACATACTAGTTGAACCTTTGTATACACAATTTACATATTTTTAAACATGTAAGAAAAATGAAAATAATATTTTGATATATTTAAAATAGCAATGCAGCTTGAGATGAACACACGTGAAAAATATACTTACAATAATTTATTATATAGTTCGAGAAGCCCCTTTTCATTCACCCGTTCTTTCCAAATGCACGTGGTGTATTATCACAGGAAGTCACGTGTTTGGATCTTGACACAGGCCCGGATTAACACTTTTGGGAGCCCTGTGCCAAGTAGAACTTGGGGCCCTTAGAAGTTAGTTCCCCAATGAATTATTATGAATCTTACATATATATCATACATGGATAATTTCATTCAAAGACAAACTTTTTTTTGCAAACGTTTAGCAAACATGGTGAGTACCGTGACGTATGGAGTGTAAAAGGGAGACAGGGGGAAAGTAACACTAAACAAATTTTACAGGACCGCCATTTTTATATCTCAAACCTCATAAGGACCCCACAGCAAATACTTTCAAAAGAAAGACCTTTTAACAATAATATAAAGTGTATTAGAAAGGTCTCATAACTGTCCAACAGATGGCAGCAGTTAATTTGAGTTAAAATAGAGACTCCCCTTTAATTATACCTGTACCTTTAATATATTAGTTTAGTACATTTATTATGAAAAGTGATTTTTGATTTAACATATTATGAATAACCATTGCCTTTTATCATTTGGGATATAAACCAAATTGGTTTGCCTGTCACACATCCATCCTGTTAGACGGCGGAAAAACGAGTGAGAGTGATTAACTCCCCTCCGTTCTTTTGACCACGACGATGCGATTCGGATTGATCCATTCACCTCCGTAATGGTCGACTAGGGCCAGTTTCATAGTCAGACTGAGTACGTCTCAAGTGCGATTCGGTCCTAAACACAAGACGACAGCTACCTAAACTCTGGGCAGTTTCGCATATGAAGCTACCCTATTCAATTTGGTCTTGGTAGGTGTCAGTCTTGTATTTAGTATCGAGCTGCCTTAAACACAGTGAGTGTTCATTTTGACCTGAGATGCGGTGTAAATTGCTACCCCCTTAGCCCTAAAAAATAAATAAAAAAATAGCAAGTCTACCCTTTACAGTTTCTCTTCTCAAAAGAATCGTGTCAAGGGCGACACTTTCACTTTAAAAACTACCCAGTAGATGAGGTGGGTCTTTTTGAAAGTCAGTTCTTTCACAAAGTTTATTCCAGGGCAGTAAATAATTATACCATCACATCGTTACTTTGTTGAGCTATATCCTGGTATTAGAAAATGAGAAAATAAGGCTGAAACAATTCTGAGATGGTAATTCTATAAATTTTGGAGAGGTCCTTAATATATATGCTACTTTATTATATTTCCCTTCATTTTTCTCTCATCCTTTACCACATTAGTTTTTACCTTTGCATTTCTATGATCTCTAACTAGTCAGAAGCTTTTAATATAATTTGTTAATCAAATAAGAGCTCAATGAAATATATCTAGATTATATTGGCCACCCTTTTTTAAAATATATATTTGGGTCAAGTTTTTCACCTAAATGTTGACAAATCTCAACTCTAATTATCGATGGAAAAAATAAATATCGTGGATAGAACATTTAATAGAAAATATATTACAGTTAAAATAGTGGCAATACGAAGATGAAAAGAGGGTTGGTTTAAAAATTAATAAAAGATATATATACATCAAAAGGGAATGTGTTTCTGAGTGGATTGGCAAGGTAATTAATAAAACTAGAGTGGACCTAATTATTACTTCTAATAAATTGTACTAGATGAGACATAAAATTTGCACCCCAGTTAAATTCTGTATAATATAAATATACAACAACCCCTGCTCGAGGCAAAATAATATTAATAAGGTACCAAAATACCAGAAAGTAAAAACGAAAAAAATAAAGGGAAAAAGAAATTTAAAATAATTAACGATATATTCCACTCCCCACCTTTACTGCTTAATCAGTGTTTGCAAAACTATTCGGTCTTATTTTCTACCTTTTCTATTAATATTTTCTTAAGCTTTTTAATTAAATATCGAAGTGATTCGCTGACAAACCGACTCTAAATGTCATAAAACCAATAAAGTAATTATGTTGTCAATCAATCACTAAGAAATATTGGCTTAAAATTAAATAAGATATTTAGATGTTATTAATCTATTTAGAAAAAAATGCATTTTAATTTAAATAATGATCTTTCTAAGCATTAAATATGTGCTGTTGTTGGAATGTGCCTTTAAGACCTCTGTGCCCTAGACGACCACCTAGGTTCACCCAATGGATGAGCCGGGCACTCGATTAACACTCCCTAGATGAGAAGCGAGCAAACAGCCACTCACTAATGACGTCAATAGCGACATAGATTTGCATTTCGTGACATTAACACCAAACATATTCACCACCGATGTAATAAACCAGAATTATCCGCGTTTGAGCTTTGCATGAATAGAACACCCCCGTTACACCTGATAAACCATTAGATTGACAGCACCAACATAGTCAAATGGGCGTTAGCAAGATTAACTTGGGAGGATGGGGCCTGTTTCATTATAATAAGTTTCAATGGATGTGTGATTTATTCAAATAATACGATATTACCACTCTTTTTCAAGTTGACTATTTATTAGTTTCTTCTTTGAAAGTATATTTTAAATAACTATAAGAGAGTGTTACCAGCAGAGAAGACTATTCATTTGACCTAGTCATCCCCCCGCGCTCAAAGGTGTCCTACTTTGCTTCTAAAGTCGCCTTTCTTCGTATTATTTTATCTTCTATAACTGAAGTTACTACTATCAATCTCACTGACACTTAGAGTCTTTAGTCTCTTTGAGTCAGTTTCATAGTCAAACTAAGCATTCCTAAAGTGCGAGGTGATACTAAATACAGGACGACACCTACCTAGACCAAAATGGAATGGGCCAGTTTCGCATATGAAACTGGCCCATTCCATTCAATTTCAGGTAGGTGACGTCTTGTATTTAGTATAGCGCCGCATATACAAATATACATCTGCACAGCGAAATGTTGGTATCAACGTCTACACAAAGTTTTTTTCCCAACTAATGGTCCACGGACTGTCATCGATCTTTTGGCTCGTTGCTGCCAGCCCACAAATAAATTATTATTATTTGTAATTATACTTTCATTTTAGAAACGCGTAGGAAAATTACTATTGTTTCTTTATGCTGAGAATATATATATATATATATTTTAAATATCTCCCATTTACTTTGTTCATTCGTGGATCAGCAAATTCTATATTCGTAGGAGAGTTACACAAACCCTACACACCTCAATTATATTTTTGTGATATCTATTTAATTATTCATTTGTTTGTTGTTTGGTGTGCTCATATATAAAATAAACATACATAAGCAATCAACTCATCAATCTGATTAAAAACTTTTTTTAAACTAGTTAACAAAGGTCACATTTACAAAAATTGACGCATGAGTAGTCGACATGAATTAATACTGTTCCTGTGGGGAGGTATAAAATTTGGATCTGACCCAATTTAGACCTACTATGGAAAGTTCTGGACTTGTCCCAGCGTCTCTGTAGCTTGACGGTCCTTATTAAAGAAGAAACTATTTTTCTGGGCAGTTAATTATAAATTTTGGAGCCACAGAGCTGTAGACCTACTATATCAACTTAGCTTCAACTCAGCTTAGGGGTTAAGCGTAAGAAACGGCACTGGCCTTAACTTCACCCAAGTAAAGACGATATTATTATTATTACTTTATTTCCAGGTCACTGGCTAAGATGGGGAATACCTCGGGTCTAAACGCATCCTTTGGTAAGTAGTAAATGCCACTAGATTTTTAACAAATAAGAAAGGTGGGTGCTTCATGGTAAAGCACCAAGAAACTATGCAGACTTTTAGAAATCTCACTCACATTATTTATGAGGTAGTTTGATATTGATCGTTTTCACCAAAATGTTGGCGAAAGCTATGACCAGTTAAAAAAAATTGAATTTTAAGTTTAAACTGTTCCAAACAAATGTGTGATAACTTACGTAAACCCCCATAAAACATTCCCACGTTTTGTTAAAATTTTCTTTTGGTGACCCTATCAATACATGAATCTAGGTCTCTTAACCTTTTTGTTTTAATCTCAGAAGTACAAATTTTCGCTTTTAGGTGACATTAAATTTATTTCGAAAAAAAGCTTTAAAATCAAAATTTAAACTTTTTATCTGGTCAGAAACCTTTATATAATTTTTGCCAACATTTTGTTAAAAACTGTAACTAAAATAATTAAACAACGTCTTAAATAAGGCGGGATTTCTAAGCCTCTACAATGCGTTTCAGTGTTCTCACAACCATCTATGACAAATGCCGTGAGCTAAACGTGTGGTGAAATCGTCAGATAAGAACAATTTCCTATTTTGACAGTGAGATAGCAATCATTGCATTAGAGGATCTTGAAGGTCTTCCTTCTTAAGTCTTCCATTATAATGAAGTCATGATAATTGTAGTTATTTGGGTGGATTATTTATTATTTGATCTTCTGTGCTGAATCTACTTTATTGCTCTGACCTAAACTCTTGAAAGTACAGTGTATATATAGACGACTGTTTATAACAAGGATACAACTATCGTCTCTGGGTGTGGAGTGAGCGAGACAAGCATATTTTCTACTAACCTAACATGTAGGGAAAAATCTACACTAGACTGTCATTAGCATAATTACTTTCCTAAAAAAAACATTAAGTAATCACAGCTTTATGGGTTCAAATATATTTTAACCTTTAAATGGTGAGGTGGGGTCTAGGAGACCCCAGCAGCCCTTTAAATTTCTGTGAATCCCCTTCCCCTCATGCTAACATCTTGTCCCCACCTGACATTTCCTGTCTCAACATGCTCTCACTGTAACTCACTTTTCCAGTCAGTTTCCTTCGTGTGTTTGGTCAGGAAAGACGTCTTGGGGTCCCACAGACCCCACCTCACTGCTAGTGTTCGGATTTTTTCAAATATAGTTTTTTCTAATATTCTGGTATAAATGTCGCGCGAACGGGTAATCTTTCGAAGTGATGATCCACAGTTTGCTAGATTAATTTTGGAGGAGCTCAACAGACCACTGGGTGATGAGTTGCCTATTTCTGATTTGGAAGACAGTGACAATGATGGTGGAGATGCAGATTTTGTTCTGAGTGATCATCAATCTGATTCGGAACAGAGTGAGGTGAGTGATAGTGAATCTACCGATGAGGATGGTGAGAGTGTGCCTCGTGATGTTTACAGAGGGAAAGGTAAAAACAGAATTCCGTATGTTTGGGGAAAACAAAAACCAAGACACAGAGGTAGGGCACCTGCCCATAATATAGTGAGTCATTTACCAGGATTGCGGAACGAAGCCAGAGCACTATCTCCAGGAGATATAAATCCTCTAGTGATGTGGGAACTTCTAATGCCCAATACTATGTTAGAAAAAATTGTGAATTTCACAAATACTCAATTAGAAGCATATAGAAGTAATTTCCAAGACCCGAACCGTACTGACTTACGCAATGTAGACCTGGTTGAGATGCGGGCTTATCTAGGTCTACTTTTGCTTTCTAGTATATCTAAATCCGGAAGAGAAAGCATGAGTTCCCTTTTTTCGGACGACGGGCACGGAAGGGACATTTTTAGATGCACCATGTCAATGAAAAGATTTTTTATATTGACGGTGTGTATTAGATTCGATGATAAAAATACTCGAGAAGCACGGAAACAAGAGGATCCAACTGCAGCTGTAAATGAAGTGTGGGCTGAATTTCTTCTCAATTCCCAGCGGATGTATTGCATAAGCCAAAATGCCTGCGTCGATGAAATGCTCGTCCCCTTTCGCGGAAGATGCAAATTTCGCGTGTACATGCCTAATAAGCCGGCAAAGTATGGCTTGAAAGTTTTATGCCTTACAGATGCTCGGAACTCATATCTTTTCAATGCGTATTTATATGGAGGAAAAAATTCAGATAGCATTGGCCTAACACATGAAGAAAAAAAATTATCTATCCCCACACAGTCAGTTGTCCGTCTTGTAAAACCCATAGAAAAATCGAACAGAAATGTTACATGTGACAATTGGTTTATGTCTATGGAACTCCTAAATGAACTAAAAAATAGAGGCCTAACAGTTCTTGGAACTCTAAGGAAAAATAAACCCGAAATTCCGAAAGAATTTTTACCCAATCGGGGGAGAGCACCTGGAAGCAGCTTATTCGGATTCACTAACGCAGCCACTTTAGTGTCCTACGTCCCCAAGAAAAATAAGGCTGTGATTCTTCTAAGCTCCTGCCATCACGATGATAAGTGTGACGAAGTTTCAGGTAAACCGGAAATGATAATTGATTACAATTCCTTCAAAGGAGGAGTTGATAACCTCGATAAAAAATGTGCAATATATTCTTGCAATAGAAGAACACGGCGGTGGACTTTGGCATTATTCTTTGCTTTATTAGATATTAGCGCAAATAATGCCTATGTTTTGTACTCTGACAGTCGGGAACGGAGTCAAATGAATCGTTTTTGTTTTATTAAAAAACTCGGCTGTTTTTTGATAAAGGAACATTTGGAGAGAAGAGCAGTAAATCTCAGACTTCCCCGTGAGCTTCGTCAAAAAATCCAAGCAATATCAGGAATAAAACCGGAAGATCCTGTTCAACACGGGGGCCCACCGAAGAAGAAGAGATGCTACACTTGTCCCAGAAACAAAGACAGGAAGACAGCAAATTTTTGTGTTAAGTGCAACCAAAATATTTGTGGAGAATGTTCGCATGCCATATGCAAAAACTGTGTGTAGGCATCGAGTGCTTTTTTTTCTCTCTCTCCCTCTCTTTCTTTATATTGTATTTATATGTTGTATTTATCATTTGTCTTTCTTTACATGTCTATTTCTTCTATATTGTAGGCTTTCTCTTTTTAATTCAATTTTTGTCATTTTTACACCAGTATATATTAAAAAAAAGAAAATTGTGAGGAACCTCAATTTGCCTTTCGTAAAAATTTATTGCTTGGATGTCATTGAGCATATTTCATAAAATATTAATCTAATCTATTTTATTCATAATTTCCTTTTTCATGGGTATAGTAAGCTGACACAAAATTCATTTATTATTTTATAATTCATGTTTTGGCAATTGTTACTAAATAAATTGTAGAAGAAAGATTAAATATAAAGTAAATTTATTAGTGTCAATTATTTATTATTAATTTTATATTATTTTAAATTTAACCAGTTTCTTATGGTATTGGGTTGCAAGAACACGTATTAAAAGGTTAATGACCTATAAAAAAATTTGGGCGTATATAACAAAGGAATTAAGTCTGGGGTCCCCTAGACCCCACCTCACCACTTGTGATTGTAAACTTCACCTCACTAGTTAAAGGTTAAGTTTATGTTTAATGCAATAAAATATACCAAACAGAACAGTATTTTGAAATTCAACAAAAGATTTATAATATTAAATCACAAAATATGCCTTTTTAAACAGGCATGAACCTTTCAACACACATTCCACGACATGGAAAGAAGCTGCCAGCAACATACGTTAGTTCCTATATTTGGATGAGATTTTATTTTAGTTGAACTTTATCACATATCAATATAATCTCACGTATAATTTCAGAGACAAAGTCAAAGTGTGTGCATGTTTCAAGAAGAGCTCAAATTAATTGTTGCGAGCCTGTAAATAAAAATACTCTCGGATCTCTCACATTTTGACTGGTGGAACGTAATCTTTTTTTAAGATCCTAGCCCTTAAAATAAGTTTAAAATCATAAAATAAGTTTGTTATTCAAGAAAATGGTATATGTGTGTGAACTTAAAGGCTATACTTAATTTTAATGTAATGTCTTCAGAGCCATTAGTATTACACTAGTAAATGGAGTGACAACTATCTGTAAAATTATACATACATAAATAAATGAATTATATATATATGTATAAAATATATCCCCCTTGCAAGAGCTTCGTGCACTTATGTGAATGTAAAACACCATATAACTTACTTTAAGATTTGTTGCTTGACCATGAAAATTACATTCACATATTATGTCCATAACCTTTTAATAAACCAATGCCAAATATTGAACTACATAGTTCCCTGTGACAGTTTGTTCGAGTGAGAAATGGAACTACAGATAAAACTGTGTCAGTATGTCTGACCATGAGATAATTCTGGCTGGGTGTATTGGGGAGGGTATTTTCCATCAATGGTACACAGTCCATTTCCAGGAGAATGGCGATTAACAAAACTCAAATTTGGCGTCATTATCCTTTCTCCTTGAAAACAAATTTTAAAATGCATATAGGCTGGCCCTAGGATACATATTACTCAAAGAGAGACTAAATATACCTTGTCAATATAAAAGAAAATTCATTTTTAGATTAAAAATATAGTGACCTGTGGTATAGTATTATAAACATATTTCACGTGCCAATGTGTTAAAATACGTGAATTGTTTTTTAAATTATTATCTTGCCTGAACAATCTAGATTATTACTCTGATCACGAATAAACGAACCAGCAATGAATAAATTTTATGAAAGTTTACCTGTTTTAATTAAGCGTTTAATACAGGAGCTACTAGCGACTAATCTAAGGAAACATTTATGAGGGTATTTAAGAAAATTCACCAGGAGAAACTATTAGAAACCACGCTGTGGAAACACCAACCCCGTTCACCCAGCCATAACTTAAAGAAAAAAAAAAAATGTAGAATCTAATTTTTGGTTTCACTAAACAATATGGCAAAACAAGTAATCTTGCACAAATGAGTTAGTTCCATGGATATATAATACCTATCGTGAAAACACGCTTTAGTATAAGTATAACACAATTGATTATAAGGAACGTATCTTTAAATTTTGATCAGTCTCTCGACACTTGATGTCCATTCAGTTTTAAAATGTCTTGTCAAGCATCAAACAAATGTAGTTTTACTACGAGCACCCTCCATTTCTCCCTAAATCAAAGGTCAAGGTACTTACCAATTCCACTACCGACGAAGTTGGTCTTATCTCCGGGTCATCGGGAAAGTGTGTGTGTGTTTAGCTCTGCAACAAACAGAAAATAAATGTTAGTACCAACACTTGAAAAATCATTATCATGGGAAAATAATGCATTGATTTCCTTTATTCAATTTTTATTTTAAGTATTTAACGTAATTTTTCTGAATCGACACAAGAATTTTTATGAGAGCAAAATGGTCTATCAATTTTGCTGGGAAGGTATTTTCACATACCTTCTAGGGTTCTTTAACATGCCACAATAGAAATGGGACCAACGTCTTTACTTCTCGTCCGAAGGAAGCTGTGCTACGAATTTTTAACACTCAATAAAGATCCGTCGACCTTGGCTGAGTTTGAGCCCACGAACATCGGGTCCTAAGGCGAGCACTTTACCCCTAGACCACAGAGGTTGACTCCTTTATTGAAATTATGACCAATAATCACAAGAGCTATAAAGGTATAGCTAACAAAAAAAATTGATTTAGTAAATTGAGATAGTAAGTCGATACAGTGAAGTATAGTGATTAAAATCAATAAACACTGATAAATAGATTTGAAAAATATTTTTAGTGTGAAACCTATAGTATTTTTAACACCGCATTTTATTACAGTACGGGTTATACGCTTATGTACTAGTCAAGTTAGAGGTTTTAGGGATTGGAAAGGTTATATTAATAGGAAGTGTACTCGCATTTGCGTGGAGGTAGAGTGGAAAACCACTTTGGAAAAATCACCCTCAGCACACCCGACCAAGATTCGAACCTTGATCTCCCCGTCATCGGTAATCTAGCCTACTGCGAGTGTAACGCTTTAGACCACATGGCCACTGAAGCAGGTGAAACCTATAATTAAAGTCCTTGGCGTAATGGGGTTACGTGAATAACTATTTTAATTAAAATTATTTCTAATTAATTAATTTATACATACATACAACCCGAACGGCCATAATTTCTATTTCCTTGTTCCAGTATAAGTTAGGTTTTGTTTTAAGGATTTTAAAAACTATTTTTAATTATTTCATAATTTATTTAGATGTAGATAGCATGTTTTCCCGTATTCGATATGTTCAGTTTGTTTAAGTACCATGTCTAACTATCTTTTCGGGTTGTACACATATGTATTAATTAGGCTAATGTACTAGGGAAGGCTTAATTTAGAGGGAGTGTACTAATATGTGCGTGGAGGGAGTGGGAAAACCTTTAGGAAAAAAATCCTTGACCGGAATTCGAATCTCAACCTCCCCATCACTAGCAATCAAATATATCATGGTAGGCACGTCTTAAATCATTAGACCACAGATGTGAGTGATTTATTTTTCAATTTCATATGAGTCTATCGTTAGGTAAATAAAACCACAAGTTGGCACGTGTGTAAATATTTAACAGTTGCAAGATTGTGTAATATCTATCAAGTGAACGTTATCCGATGGCTACTACAGAGATAAATTTCATAATTTTATTAATAAATAGATTAAGTACACGGTGTTCCCCAGGATAATTTTTTTAGTTGGTTTTAAACCTTAAAAAAAATCCAATCAAATTTTAAAATTCTAGATTTTAGGTGCACAAGTTCGTTCACAGGAGCTACTATTTCTGCGTGCAGTCGATATTGCACAATGCTCAAAGCAGAAAAATAAACTCTTCAGTGTATTAATATATATGTGGCATTAAAATACTATTATAAAATCATCTGTTTGACATTTAAAATTATACAATAACTTTTTATTATAAATAGATTTGTTACAATTGATGGCTTACTAAGATTTCAATTATTTTGGGTAGTATGCTTTCTAGTCGTTAATTGGATAAATTATTGCGAACGTCTCTAAGAAAAAAAAATAGCTAAGAGTACTACTATTAAGACCAGCTTCGGTGGCCGCGTTGTCTAAGGCGCTATTCTCACAATAGACTGGATTGCTGATCTCCGAGAGATCGTGTTTTGATCATTCTATATCAGGCCTACTGAGGGTGGTTTTCCCAAAATAGTTTCCCCATTTCTCCAAGCAAATGCGGGTGCACTTCCTTTAAATTCAACCGTCCTTATTTCTAGCTCATTAACAGCTTAATCTGAGTGTGTTTTAAGTCAAAAAGCTAAACTTTAGGGATACATTATTAAAATAGTTTCCTCTTAGGAAATAACGTTACATGTTAAACTAAATATGCAAACCAAACTTTAAATTAGGCTCTTGTAAATAATATAACATATATGGGATATGAATATATAATATTTCTTTCATGACGCAACTGAAAAACATAGATAACGTATTCTATGTATGTCCGAAACAGGCATTTGAATGCTCGTGTATTTTAATTATTTTACAAATAAATCTTAAAACTAGATCATTTTAGGACGCATCTTAATTATTTTAGGAAGGACATCTTTGCCTAGAAAATGTGAGTTGAAAACAAAAAGTAGTAAAATGGATAATGGTCAACATGCCACTGTAGCCCATTTGAAACCCTCGCCCGACTGGCGCATTGGCAGAGATGGCACACAAAGAGGGGGAAGAATGGTGAAAAAAGGGGGGGGGCATGTTGCCAAGTTTTTTTATGTCCCCGACAAAGCGACGAAGCGAGGCGAAGCGAGCGCAGCCCCTTCCTTTGTGAACTAGGTCACTTTTCCCACAATCCCAGTGAAGCAGCGCGCTATGGCGGTGCAATCAAGCCCAGCCACCAACAGGATGCCAGATGCAGCTCCAAACAAATCTGCCACCTCGTGGAAGATTCCACTCATACCTAGCGTCCACAACTACTCGGGTAATACCGCACTCACTTTCAATATGACACGCGTCCATCGCCACTTGAATTAAGACAAGAGTTTACAAATATTCATGCAAAACACATTGTTAATAACCAAGAGGGTATATAGCACTTAGTGCGCTAGAAGATGAAACAATATTTTCAAAGATGGCATTTATAATACATCCATAGTGAATAGTACACAATGCATAAAGTTAATTTAACTTTAACTTTGATTACGCTATGCATGGAGTTGAGTATTGACATCCCTTGGTCTGAGATATATAAGCCAATGAGAAAGCAAGAGAAAAAGTCTAGCCAATTAAAGCCCACTATACATATCAGACCAAAAGTTATCCGTTCATCTTAGAAAATACTTTGTGGTAGCCATACTTGTTTGTTACTAACGAATTTTCTTCATTTTGCGTCAGTTACTAACATTGTAAATATGAGTGGAAAAAAAATTTGTGGCAGTAGTATATTTAAAATTAAGTTATTGAGAAGTTGTTAGTGACAAAATTAAAATCAGATGAACCAAATAAAAATCAAATTCGATTTAATATTTAAAATTCCATTAATTCTATGTTTCAAAAGATACAATTTAATTAACGTTGATTTTCAAATGCACCATTAAATGAAGCATTTTAAATATTCTATTTGGTAGACCAACGAGGTTAGGTCAATTTATTTGAACAAAATTAATGGATTTGCTTAAGTGCTTAATCAATAAGGTTCATTATAATCCGTTGTATTTTACTTGTGAATTGTGAACCTTTTGCTATTAAATATTCCCCATTAGCTGATGCTTTGCATGAATATAAACTAAACCTCCACAAATGTCCTAATAATCTTTAAAATTTTGCCAGAAAGGACTAGTTTGGGGTCTGAACCCCGGTCTGATATACTAAGGATAGATTTTCTTAGAAGTTTTCCCAAATTTCCTCCCCATAAATGCGGGTATATTTCCTCCGAATTCTATCTCCCAAATCCCTAATTAATCAGCGTAATTAAGGGTACTAAGACGTGATGAAAATCAAATTAAGGGTGTCTACCGAAAAATTATTTAAGCCATAGTTCATAAATACCCATGATCAAAAATCACCAAAATGAAAGTTACTAATCATCCCGTCAGACTGAGATGTTCATTAATAATTTCATAAATTTTGTACTTTTAAGAGACTCATTTCTGAGTTATGATACCACTGGGGAGAAGATTTAAATTCAAGCTAAATCCAAGAAAAGCATTAAAAAAAAAGTACCACTCATACCGGCACAATTTACTTGTCTCACAAAAACTCATGAACAAAGGGCCAGTTTCATAGTCAGATTTAGTACGCCTCAAGTACGGCGCTATACTAAATACAAGACGTCACCTACCTGAAATTGAATGGAATGGGCCAGTTTCGCATATGAAACTGGCCCATTCCATTTTGGTCTAGGTAGGTGTCGTCCTGTATTTAGTATAGCGCCGCACTTGAGGCGTACTAAATCTGACTATGAAACTGGCCCAAAATCTCATTTCATAATCTTTTTATAAGTTTCATTACTAGTAGACATAATGATGATTGTTTTAAGCAAAGGACTTATAAATTAGCCTAACCCCAAATTAACTTGAGCTTGAGATTCAGCAGCTAACTTGAGCATCGATAACAGAGGTCTGGAGAGCAACCAACACAAACACAAAAAGGTGCTCTATTTGTGATACAACCTGGGATCTCACGAGGCTAGCCCAGCTCAGCAGTTATCCTCTTTGTCTCAAAAAAGAGAGAATGAAGATCAACGCCCAGATAAAATAATTGGGGCATTCAAATTATATACCTTGTTTAAACATTTTCAGGGAATGTAAATAAAGCACTATTATTTTTTCTAACGCTCGGTTATAACGTTAATGTTTCAACATTGATTTACTCATCAAATTACTGAGAAATCAACTAATCCAATATGCCACACTAACGTATGTCAACACGAAATCCAGAAGTTGAGTTTATTTTCTCTTATGAATATTCGCAGTGACAAACTAATATGTACATTATTTCATCTAACACCCGCCTCGGTGGCGTAGTTGTCTAACGCGCCAGTCGTGTTGAGCCAGACCACCGAGGACGGGGAGATCGAGGCTCGAATCTCGGTCGGGTGAACTGGGGGTGGTTTTTCCTAAATGGTTTTCCACTCTCCCTCCACGCAAATGCGGGTTCACTTCCTCTTAATTCAACCTTCCTAATTCCTAATCCATTAGTGTAATTAGTACTTAAGCATATAACCCGAACGGGTAGTAAGACGCGGTGCAAAAATTAAATTATTATTTCATCTAACACCCTTGAAAGAATAAAGGTCATTCACCGGCTTACTAATTTGTTATTTAAATAAAATAAAACCCTGTTTACGAAAGACGAAACTTCATTTTTCAAAATTAATATAGTAAAACTATAAAAGAGAGATTTATAATGAATATTGATTCCATATCCATAGGTACGCTAAGTTTACAGTGAAATGTAGAATAGCAGTCTTACTATATGGAATTTGCAGCTAAAAAGTTCATTGTCACACTTCCAAAAGTAAGAGACCTATCCTTTCTTTGTGTTGGTTCCATCTAGTCCACTTTATCCCTATCTTGAGCTAGTTATATCCAGTCCCCCTCATGAATAAGACATACAAGAAATGTGATGTTGCTTTTGGAAATAAAAAAAAACACGTATGTTTATTAAAAATAATTTGTCACATATTAGCCACAAAGGCAAATGATGTTTGTATCCTCTTGGCAATTTTCTAGATTCTGGTCTGAGGGCTAGAGACAAGTTTCAGAGGACATAATTAAATAGTTTGTATTATTCGAAGAGTGACTGACTATTCTTTATATAAACTTTGTTTAGAGAATAGTTTATAGAGGACTATAGGGACGTGGTTTGCTGAATTTTACACGAAAGGTAGGTAAAATAAAAAGAAAAATTTATATTAATAATTACTAGCAAACCTGTAAGCAAATTGCACAATACTAAGGTAAAAATAGATTTTTTTTCTTTATTATAGACTTTGTCGAAAATAAATAAAACACAAAGAGACTGAAAATTTAAAATATGTACACGAGGCATTCATAGTTACAAAGTGTTTGAAAAAACATCCGTATGGATAACATTATTTGTTACAATTTCACCCTATAGCCTCAGCGGTTCTGGAGATGCGTCTGGGTGGGGCGGGGAGCGGGGGGGACCTTTACGACTTTTGAGTAAAATTGTTGTAGACCTAACTATCAGTTTAATATCTTTAGGTCAACATATTACTATTTAAGTCCTCATTTGTCAATTAAGAGAGTTGATCTTTAAAATAGATCGATATTGGATTTGACGTTAGTATTAAAGAGATGTTTTACTTTTATTATAGATCTGTGATTTTTTTTTTAAGTGTGTATTTTATTTCTGGGTTGGTCATGAGGACGTGTTGCTGAACGGTCTGTTAACCAATACAACTGTGTGGCTTAGTGCCGAAGAGGGGAATGTGTTTTGATGTATTCAGGTGGGACAACGATGTGTACTTCATGGCTAATGATACGATGTTTATTTTATCAGCTAACACAAATTACATCGAGAGGTAATTAACTCTATTTTGTGAATAATGTTTCACTATTAAAGGGATTGCATCATTCAGTAGATAATTTCTCTTACAACCTACAGTCAAACGACTGACGTCAAAATATATATATATAATATATATATAAACTATTTTAGGATCTATCTATATGATACATCAATGATTGCAACACGATTTTGATGCTCTCTCATTTGACCTACATATCGTATCTTTGTCCTCATGAAGATTTATTTTGGGAACAATGTTGCAATACCAGGAAGTTAATAAGGTGAGGTGTAAAATAAATGTTTGCGTCCAGCCATAGCTTATGTTGCAATCATCTTAAATACACATTATTCCCTAAATGGATTATATTGATGTTTTAAGTGAAAGTTCATCCCCATCGTGCTAAAATTGTAGTAGCTGATCCACATTATTTAGGTACCGCTAGACACACAGTACATATCGTTATCCTACTTTAATACATACAAAAACTATATGACTAAATTAAACAAAGTAGCATCGCCATTACAATAAATATGCTAATTATTGTAGTAGGTAGCAGATGTTTCAACAACACGTTTTCACAACCACACCAGCAATAAAGTCTACACTTCTAAAAACACTTCTGCGTTACAAAATTTTATTTAAAAAATTAGTACAAAACAAACTCTTCAACGTCCCGTCCCTTTTACGCCATAAAAATCCCCTATTTAATTTAAACTCTCCTTATAAATCTAATACCATAAACAACCACCATCTGTGATTCTATCAAAGAACAGATTTAAGTTTATCTCCAATTAGTATCTCAGATCTCATTTACTGCTGCAACATTAACAATTCGTATATGGTTGTCGATCTACTCTCTGTTAAGGCTAACCAGTTATTTATCATCAAATGGTTGATTTTCCGATCATAATGTTGATGGAAATATATCGTATGACGTATAGGTTTAATAACTAAATATTTTTGGTGCATGCTTAGTTTAGCGATTAATAAAAGTGTGTGTGTTTTATATATTTATTTTGGTTTGACTTATTTTATGGGATGAAAGTGTAAATTATGGCGTCTTCAAATTAAGTTCAACTCTACACAATATATCTTTAGAGAATGGTTCCAGCTATGGAAGCAGCTACATGAAATAAGTTAACTTTTTTTTAAAAATGTGGTGAAATTAAATTTTAAATGAAGTTTAGACCGAGTAAAATTTACTGTGTATGATTGTTAACACAACTGCAAAACTTTTTAAAACAGTTTTATCAACGGAAGGTTTGCGAAATTGCCATTTATTTAATACATACATGGTAGACTAGGTTACCAGAGCCATAATATAAAGTATATTCATGATAGCCAGCCTTATACAATTGACGTCATTTCACAATCAGTTTTTCCGAATACCGTGCCTTTTACATTGTTACCATATTTTTTTACGACTATTTGATCATATCTATGGTCAGGTGATAGGAGATTTTGATCCATAGCTAGCTTTGTTGTAACCCAAACTTTTCTTGATCTTGGATCAAGCTGATTGGCAATATGGTTATATAAGGATCAATATTATATCTGTAAAACCAGCTCTAAGACTATTTAATCCAGAAATTACATTTGGTGACATAATCTGACAGTTATCCATCAATCCATACCTCAAGTTAGAATCGGTAGAGTATTTTTTGGTGAAAATATTATCTTTTTTTAGTGTCATCTCTTTAATAAAATATAAATATTTATTTTATAAGACCCAAGTTAAAATATTCGTCACCAACTTTAATAAAATGTGTGTTAACATATCAACCTCAAGTTTGTAAAATACATGTAATTACAAAAATATACGCCAATTATGTCAAATATTTAGTAATTGACCATGAAACTCTTAAAAATTTAGTGAGAATGTTGCGTTATTGATTAAAGAAAACATACACTTATGCTATAGTCTTGCCTCCAAATTGGACTGTTATATTTTTAACTGCTTTGCATGAATATGTTTGCAGAATTGACAATTTTCTTTGATAAAACACTAGAGAATTACTATATTGGGAATATTTTTTAAAAAATTAGTAAAATCAATTGTTTAAAAAATATATTTTTTAGATCATAAAAGTTACATCATATTTCTATAATCAAAGCTCTTTTATAAAAGAAATGGGCAGCGTTATACCATCCTTAGTCCACTTCTGCGCAGAGGCTTGCCCCAACCTTGCCTTGGATTTGGGCGTTGAGGACGGAAAGAGCGAGTGAGCCACGCATGGGGGCCCCCTACCCAGCCCGGTTAAATGGACGGGGAAGAAAAGGAAGGTGTGTCTACAAATAACAAGATTACTAATTTGACTTGATCCTCGTTACTCGGCCAGGCAGTCTAGTTCGCTCGCGCATACCGTTGTATTTATAGCGACCGAGCTCCCAAACACATGGCGGAGTGGGGGGGGGGG
>CABFWO010000410.1:303652-316574 GCA_902155825.1 Timema genevievae
CACCCTATCTCTAGCTTTAGCTAGTTATATCAAGTCCACCTCATTACACCCTATCACTATCTTGAGCTAGTTTTATCCAGTTCACCTCATTACAACCTCTCTCTTTTTCAGGTCCATTCTAATGTTATCCTTCCTTCTCTGTCTAGGTCTTCCCAGTGGTGTTTTCTCGTTGGGTTTGCCAGTCAATACCCTGAACAAGGCTCTAGATTCTCTCAATTGCGCTGCATGTCCTGCTCACAGTAACCTACGATACTTTATTATCCTAACAATTTAATGTGATAGTACAGGGTATAACTCACTATACATCATTAAGCCTGTGCATTCAATTAATGTCACATTATGAAACAACTTTTAATACAATAAAATCAATAAAATACCTTACTAGAATACCTTTGTGTTTAATTTGTCTTTAAAAGTCAATTTAAATCAATTGTAATATTAGTTATTTCAGGAATGTGTTGAACAACCATAAGAACGTCCTTTAACTTTAGCTACGTCCCTATTTGTAGTATATATTACATATATCATAATGAATTAAATACTTATTTGCAGTCCAGCATTTCCAACTTTGTTTCAAAATGTAAAGGTGAAGCATTTACTACATACAATCCAATATTCCTGTATTTAAGTTTTTTTATTTTCGATTTTTCGAAATCACCAGAGAAATATTCGATTCGTGAAACAGATCGAGGCATTTAAATAATCTAAAAATCAATTAATCAAGGGTAAATAATCGATTTTTGCAAAGATCGAACATTCCTATAGCAGGACGTATTGCGCTCAAGCACCAAGACTGTTTACTAATAATAGGATTTTTGACAATACCGTTCCACCACCCATTTTGAATAAATAGCACATCAAAGTGGTTACTACAAATTAATAATGTAGTTTGAATATTATACATTTTAAGGTTTGGCAAAAAAAAAGTCACCTATCAGTTAGTATATCAAAATGGTGATTCCAATAAAGATGTGCCACTTTTGAATTTCAAACGGTATGATCTTATTTTGAATTGTGTAATTTATTTTAACACAAAAATCAGGATCCACCAAATAAACCCCAATATTCATGTCCTAACCACAGACAAAACATTTAACTTAAAAAAAATATTTGAGTTTAAAAAAAATGTTACTATCAGAATATTTACTGATGACGTTGTTCTTTGGTCACTCAGCTACCTCTGCCTTGCATTTTAAATAGCCGTCAAAGCCATCTGCATACATTTTCTAATAAGGAAAGTATTTTATTTATTTATTTGAGGTATTTAACGTGCACTTTCTGAACCAACTGATTATATCAGCACACCAAAATTTCTATGAGCGATAGTGAAAGGGCCTAGTAATTTTGCCGGAAAAGATATTTTCACATACCTTCCGAGGTTCTTTTACATGCCACAATTGACATGAGACCGACGGCTTTACTTCCCCTCCGAAAGAAGTTGTGCTACGGATTTTTATCGCTCAAGAAATATCCGTCAACCCCGGCTGGGTTTAAACCCACGAACATCGGGTCCTGCAATGTGAACTTTACCCCAAGACCACTGAGGTCAACAATAAGGAAGGTTAAATTTATATAAAGTGTACCCGCATTTTTGTTAAAAGTCAGGGGAGGGCTATTTAGGAAAAATAATATCGGTATACTCTGCCAGGATTAAAATCTTGAACTCCTCGTCACCGGCAACCCAGACAAGACTAAAGTGATGCCTTTTCCAGAGTGACTACTTATTAGAGTTGGATAAAGTAGATTGATACATTTTTAAAGATCCCTTAAAACATTTAGGATACTTTTGTTTTAGGTTTTTTTTATTCCCATTTTCCCTGTTCAATATTTTTGAAATTTTTGCCTCTGAACTCTGATACTAAAATGTTTAGTTTACTACCGGAAATATTGTTGACATTTAGGTATTAGTTAACTCTTTAGTTGACAGGCTGGGGTTAATCACCCAACTGAGTGCAATGTCCCCTCCAACACAATTTGTGAATTGCAATCCAATCTTATGACAAGTTATACTGCACTTGTGTAAAATTAATCCTTCTTATCGTATTTGCAGGGTGGATAGCTTGGTATTAGAAGTATATTCTTTTTATAACCGTATGTTGGCTTTTATTGACATATTATATAGTCTGATTGTTATAGACAGCACCATATTGTGTGAACTGTCTCGTAAAGTGTGCTGCAACTGTCACTTTGACAGCTAAACTCAATCTCAACAGCTGCTGAGAGAAAAAGAGATTTTAACAATGTTAGCTTTCCAACATTTACTCGTTGAATCTTAATTCATTAAAGGTTCTTCTAATGGTGATCTATTAACAGTAGAATTTTCATATAAAGGGCCTTTTAGAAAATAAACATATGCTTTATTTGTGGCCAACTTGGATAACTTTGCTTTATTATGTGTGCTATTTCATGGGCATTGATAACTATAGTGAGAGCTGCAGATATGACTAGGCGTATGAATACGTGAAAATAGATCTAGTGACTTTTCTGTCATAAGGAAGGCCCCTTTTATAAGAATTGGAATGTAGTTAAAGTTGTTTCTAGCACAAATTTGCAGTGCTATAGTTTAGTGCCAGTAAAAAAGATTATATTTCACTATTCGTTCTGAATAATTAACATATCAAAATGATAAATCAAAGTTTCTGTAATATCACTTTTGAATTTTAAACTAGTGTGTATAATTTTTTGAATTTAGTTTTATTCTTTTACGTAAAAACAACGCGTTACAGATCCGAGGCGGTGGGCATGCTTTCTAAATATCTATCTCATCTAGTTTGGTTTGCAAATGACGAGAAGTAGAGAGATTCAAACTACAGCTAGATGTAACAGAGGTAGGTTTATCTAAATGGTTTTCTTCTCTCCATTAATAAAAATGCAGTTTCAATCATATTTCCCTCATCCCTCTCTCATTAGTGGGGATAAATTCTAGAATAACATTAGCATAAGTAACTCTCAAATTGTAAAACCAGCCATGAGCTGAAATTTTTACAGCATAAATAAATATCCCAAATGGGCAGTAAGACGCGGAGAGAAAAATAACGTTAAATCATCAGTCCAAATATGCGTAGGCCTATTGTAAAAAAGTTGCCAACGCACTAAAATTATAGAATACACAATAAATTGACACTGTTATATATATGTATATATATATGTATGTATATGTATATGTATATATATATATATATATATATATATATATGAGACATACACTCATCTAAAGGTCAAGGGTTTAATTCAGGTGACCCGGTTTTATATTCCATTTATATTTAAAAGAATATAAAGTGAGTGACCGCAATCCAAAGAAAATAATTTATAAATTGCATACACATGCAATCGTGTACACTTCAGTTAGGCTATTTTTTTTATTAAATTAGCTTTACTATAATCATATTATCATTTATTTTATTGGTTGGTAGATTTAATTTATTTGATTTGTAAAAATTATCAATATTACTCGTAGGCGCTCAGCAATTGCTGAAATATACATAAATAGTGCAGCTGCTGCAGACACTATGACCTGCTCATTTCGAGGTTGGATATCAATATTACATATTTTACATTGAAAGATAAAAAACACTTTTATAAACAAGTCTGTTTTCGCAAACTACGAACATATTGCTAATATGACAATCAATTGGATCACGATCATTTAGTTCTTACATTTTTACTGTGAAATGTGAAGTGTCCAAAAGCAGAATCACTAATCAATATTAGAAAATATCCAATAACTTGGTTGTAAAGCACTCAACTAGTAGATATATTTTATTTTAAAGATCTGTTACTGTACTCAAGTGGACCCTTACAATCTTCTGTATGTGTGTGTGGGGGGGAGGGAAGGGGGGGAATGGCAACTTGTGAGTCTTATAATTATAATATCCATCGCTTGTGTAGTATCATCGACAAAAAAAAAACAATCATATTTGTATAAAATCTACACTTTACAGATTAGTATTCAACATAATCTTTCGTGAGCATGACTGAAAAGAAGCTACGGGTGAAAACTTAGATTAGGAACGTTTAGTATGGTGATAAACATAAGGAGCCTCAATATATTTACAAAAAACAAATCACGTGCAATTTTTAACGTTATTTTTTTCCTAATGTCCATGGACTTGTACTAATTCTTGGTTGTTGTTGGCATTATATGTCTGGTAGTGGCATGGTAGTATAATTACTCTATTACATTAGGAATTTTCAAGTTCATTGCCGAACTTATAAAGGTACGTCACTCATACTTAGCTTGAGTTAGTTCTGTCCAGTCCACCTCATTACACCCTATCCCTATCTTGCGCTAGGTCTATCCAGTCCCCCTCATTACACCCTATCCGTATCTTGCGCTAGGTCTATCCAGTCCCCCTCATTACACCCTATCCATATATTGCGCTAGTTCTATCCAGTCCACCTCATTACACCCTATCCATATCTTGCAATAGTTCTATCCAGTCCCCCTCATTACACCCTATCCCTATCTTGCGCTAGTTCTATCCAGTCCATCTCATTACACCCTATTCCTATCTTGCGCTAGGTCTATCCAGTCCACCTCATTACACACTATCCCTATCTTGAGCTAGTTCTATCCAGTCCACCTCATTACACCCTATCCCTATCTTGCGCTAGGTCTATCCAGTCCACCTCATTACACCCTATCTCTTTCAGGTCCATTCAAATGTTTTCCTCCCCTGCACCTAGGTCTTCCCAGTGGTATCTTCCCATTGTGTTTTCCAGTCAATACCCTGAACAAAGTTCTAGAATCTACCATTCACGCTCAATGTCCCACCCGCCGTAATCTACGATACTTGTTTATCCTAATAATGTCTTGTAATGAGTACAGGGTTTGTAATTCATCATTACTTAACTTACTCCATTCACCAGTAGCCTCATCCATTTTTGGACCAAATATCTTCATGAGCCCTAGTTTTAGAACATCCTACATTTTTGTTCGTCATGTAAGAGACCATGTTTCACATCCAGTATCAACAATATTTACAAATGCAGATTGTATAACTTGACGCATGATTATTGGAAAGCAAATAAGATTTCTGCAGGAGAAAAGAGAGTTTGAAAAGTTAATAAAGCTTCATATATTCAAACGTCAAGCATAGTGACTTGCAGCTGTCACCTTGGTTAGATAGTAAATAATTTTTATTTTAATATAGTATTATTAATATAATGAAATGTTATCAATGTTAACAGAAATAAAGTTGTGTCATAAAGCTATGGTCCCCAAACTCGGATAACAAACACCCGCTTCGGTGGCCGCGTGGTCTAACACGCTAATCTCGAGTTAGATTAGACTGCTGAAGAATGGGAGATCGGGGTTCAATCCCGGTCGGGTGCACTGAGGGTGATTTTTCCTAAATGGTTTTCCACTCGCCCTCCACACAAATGTGGGTTAACTTCCTCTATATTCAGCCTTCCCAACCCCTAAGAAATTAGCGTAATTAGTACTTAATCGTATAACCCAAACGGGTAGTAAGACGCGGTGTTAAAAAAAAGGTAGCAACGAACCGGTAAAATTATTTGTTATGTATGAAGGAGCGGCGAGACACAGCGATTAGGTGTTTAAAACCCAAAATTGTTAATAGAAGGCCTAAACTAGGTCAAATTTTAATTTGGCTTTATTTAACAAACAATTCCTGTATGCAAATATTTGCCAACTTTTTGGGCTTGGTGATTGTGATCGGTATAAATTAGTCGCATAAGTTTCTAAACAAAACAACGGATAGTCATTACATGTTCAGTTTCATTTTACACATGAAAACACCAACAAATAAGTAAATAAAAAAAAAAGACACAAATACTAATTGAGCTTTATTGAGCTGGAATTACTCTCCCATGAGTTTGGACTTGTTTTATCGAATTATGAACAAAAATAAACTTTATCATGTGTTATTTAAAATTAATTTGACTCTTAATTAAAGGAATAGAGGTTTGCAAAAAAAAAAAAATCTAATCATGACATCAAAAACAAACATAAAAAGATTCCCGTTGTTTATTTCTTACTAGTTCTGTAATAAATACCAGGCACATACTTTGAACTATTGACACTAAAAGCTGAGAATGACTGACCAAATTAATCCAAACTGTAAATCATAAAATGTTAAAAACCTTTATGTGATAGATTATAATATTGCCAACATAAACATATAATATATGAACATGATATGGAAAATACAGTAGAAACAAAGAATATATGAACATAGGGGTAAGAATAAAATGTATTAAATCTATTACTTTTACTAGTATATCGATCATGGCTCACATTATTTATGACAAGCAAATTTAATTGACATTTTAAATGCTTTAACAAAAAATTTAATTTAATGACTAGCTATATCATGACTTTCATGACCAAAGGTTAGTTTCATGACTTCATGACCAAACGTTCGTTTCATGACATGTATTTTTATAATGTTGCAATTAAAATAATTAAAATATTTACAGTAAAGAAAAAACTTTTAATGATAATTTAATTTCATAAAATTAATCTATCAATTCATATTTAAAATGAATAATTCTCAATACTTAAAGATAATAAATGCATTGCTTAATCTATCACAAGAGCAAGGCCTAACGCTAGGTAAAATATTTTTCACGCCCTTAGATTGTATCTCTCATATTAGACAGTGTTTTAGTGACCAAAAATTTTTAGAAAAATATAAGTTAAAATTATAATTTTGGTATAAAAATATACTTGGAGGAAATTGCAATAGTATCCACCCAAAACGGTATATTAAAAATAAAACATTTCATTTGTATCCACTCAGATTCTCCTTACTTAGTCGAGGATCCAGCTACCCAACGAATGCTCTAAAGCGGGTGGTCCAACGTTTTTAAACCCAAGGGTCAAATCTGATGAGTTTGCACCGTAAGCCTAATATATATTTATTAATCCCACAAACTTAATATAGGCCTACAAACAGCACTTAATAAACAAGCATTTAAACACTCATATGCCTATGTATTGATAGTATTTTTGGTTGGTAGAATCTTTCAAATTTTAGTGCCAAAAGTAAGTTTTTTTTAATCTCTCAAATATGAAATATGCACGTACACACACTTTCACAAAACTACTTAAAATTATACCCGCTTCGGTGGCCGCATGGTCTAACGTGCTACTCTCACAGTAGACTAGACTGACAATGATGGGGAGATCAATGTTCGATCCCAGTCGATGCACTGAGTTTTTTTCCAAAATTGTTTTCCACTTTCCCCCACGCAAATGCGGGTACACTTCCTCTAAATATAGCCATCCTAATCCCTAAAATCATTGGTGTAATTGGTACATGAGCGTATAAACCGAACGGGAAGTAAGACGCGGTGCTATGAAAAACATAGCATGTTAAGTTTATTTTTAATTTTTAATTGATATTTTTTTATAAATCTAATAAATGCATAGTAAAATGTGATCATGACCTTTTTATTTACATATTTGTATCTGAATGACGAGCTGTTTCACATCTGTCACCGAGCATTTCCCTTTAATTATTCGCCGGAATGCTACGAGGGCCACATTTTCAGTGAGCGCGGACCGACACTTGAGCACACAGCTCTAGGGTCTCTTTGTAAAATCCATACGCCAATCTATACATACATATTATATTATAACTAAGCAACGTGAATCAGATGGGACTCAGAAGTAAAACATCGTTGGTGGTTAAGTACACTCAGTTTACCCATAAAAGAAGCACAATCTTACCTTGAATAATTATACTTCAACTTTATTTTTTTAAATCACAATATTTTGTGATAAACAGAGGATTTCTAAATTCTATTTTTATAATATGCCATTCATTATAAGAAAGAATTGATTTAAATCTTCCAATATTTGGATTTATTAGTAATAATTTTTATAACATTTCCATCCTAGCCCATCAACAAACTGCAAGTAGGCCTATTATTTTGGTACCTAAAAGATAAAACCAAAATCTCAATGGCAATTCATGTAAAAGAAACATCAATTTAACTCTAAAATTTCCAAAGTTAAATACAACATTTTACATATATATGGCAAGAGAATCATCCAAGAAAACAAAAAGGTTTAAATGTGGTTAAGTAGTGAAGACATACAATAACAAAAACTAGCTTTCAAGCACATAAACCCAATCTAAAAGTTTAAATCATGTTTATAAGTTGAATGTTAGTTTTTAAATAAGGCTGTAATCCAAAGAAACTATTGTATATTTAAAACTATAACCACAAACCTTCTAATTTTCTTTCAGATTGAAGTCAAACCTGGCTTCGGTGGTCGCATAGTCTAAAATCACCACACTCGCAATATACTACTGCTGATAACAGGGAAACCGGGGTTTGAATCCCAGTTGGGTGTAATGAGGGTGATTTTTCTAAAATGGTTTTCAACCTTCTATCGCTTCTCAAATGCTGGTACACTTCTTATAATTTTAACCATCCACATCCCTAACTCATTAGCGTAGTTAGTACACATATTTGCGTATAATCTGAACAGCCGGTAATATATTGTGCTAAAGAAAGGTAAACATACTTTGAATAGAGTTGTGATGTTTCTACTGTAGGGATGTCAAATAATATAAGTTTATGACAGGTCATATCAATTGGAGCTTTGACCGAAGATAATCATACTAATTTACTAAATATATATTGGTTGCTTGGTTACTTTATGGCATTAGGAACCCGAAAATTCATTTCAGCACTTAAAAAAGTAAAACATTTATCCCTATCTTGAGCTAGTTCTATCCAGTCCACCTATCCCACCCTATCCCTATATTTATCTAGTTCTATCCAGTCCACCTCATTACACCCTATCTCTTTCAGGTCCATTCTAATGCTATCCTCCCATCTGCGTCTAGGTCTTCCCAATGGTCTCTTCCTATTGGGTTTGCCAGTCAACCTGAATAAGGTTCTAGATTTTCTCATCGGCGCTGCATGTCCTACCTACCGTAATCTACGAGACTTTGTTATCCTGATAATGTATTGTGATGTGTACAGGGTATACAACGCACAACCATGTAACCTCCTTCACTCCCCACTAGCCTCATCCTTTTTTTGGACTAAATATCTTCCTAAGCACCTTGTTTTCGAACTTCCTGATTTTTTTTCATCATGTAATATAATTGAACACGTTTCAATTCCATAGAAAACAACCGGTCAAATTATTAATTATAATTTATACTCAGTCTTATTGTCGAACGTTGCTGAAGTAATTCAAGATAAGCCGGGCGTGGATAATACTTCCTTCTCGACCTACCTCCCCCAGGTGACCAATGATCATTGATCCATCGCTGCTCTCCCTCCCCTCTCCTATCACTCATCCTGACCTAGTTTCACTTTCCCAACTCCGCCGCCAAAGCGAAATCCCACCAGTGGAGTATTTCAGTTCAATGAGGTGAACAACTAGTTTTATAACTTGGAACTTTACTAGTAGAACTAATCATTAGCTCGCCATTGGAAATGTACTCTGAAATCTCAGTTTGATTTGAATAGTTTCCCATCCATAATATAGCTTTTATTGCACTTGGAGAGAGAAAATAGAGAAACACAAACGAACAATCGTAGGTTCAGAAATCGTATGTTAAACTATTTTGAGATCATTAAATGAATACATTTTTACGTTCGATTAAGCGAATACTTTCAGTAAGTTTGCAGTAGTGGCAGCCCTTACTACAAGCCTGCCATAGCGACAATACTTTTTCGCTACACATATAAAATACACATGCAAGAAAAAAAAATCATTAAGGTATATTTTGACATACAAAACTAGTTATCGTAGTATTTTAAACTGAAAAATGACACCTGTACACGGGAATATAACCCGGTACAATTCGCTTAGTTCCCCAATGATCTAACCACTAAGCTACCTAGGAGTAGTCCTATGGTAATTCTTCACTCATATTTTAAGGCAGAGACTGTGATGGACGTGAGGAGCTCTTAGTCTTCATTTGAGTGACCAATAAAAATAACGAGCTATCAGAAAACGCTGCCACATTTAATTCTGGTGGACTTTATGTTGCCAACTGTACGAATGCACATAATATGATGGATTAAATAGGCAAGCTATTACATTTGCTAACTACGAACATAGCCACACGTCCATCAAAGACTCTGCCTTAAAATACAAGTGAAGAATGACCCTGATCACGGGACGACATCTTGATAGCTAGGTGGGTTGAGAGCATTTACATACTCAAGCCAAAGGCCTTGGGTTTGATTCCCGTGTCCAGGTGCCATTTTTCAATTTAAATAATATATTTCAGTGCGGCTATAGCCGTAACTAAAATAACTAATAGCTTGGCTATGTATTTCGTAGTTTTTATCAGCTCAATTTAAGGTTGAGACAATACCAAGGGACTCGGCAAGACAACTATGAGGATCACCTCAATCGATTTATGATCGGAATTATTAAAGGTTAAATAAACCATTTCAATAAACTTTGAATTAAAAAAAATTATATCTTAATCATTTAAAAATATATTATTTAAATTTGTTGTAAAGAATATATTTTCATAAGAAATAAGCCATTCAATACGATTAGCATGAATCCTATCAAGAGAAATGAAAGTTGTTTTTAATTTATTATTAACTAGTTTGTGTACACGTTCTTTGCAAGGGGAATATATAAAGTGGCTTTGAAATTTTTAGTAAATAAATTATTCACAAGGAAGAGTATTCAAATATTAAATTATGTTTAAATATTTATCCTTTATTGGTTTAAAATGTGACACAAAACGTGATAGTACGCTGAATAATACACAATACTTTCCTGTTGGTGCTAATAAAAAGAGAAGTGTGTCACAGCATAAATAATTGGTGGTTAAAGGGTTGTAATTAAATTCAATCAAAAGTAATTTAGCATTTTTTAATGCATTTATCCCAGATAAGATTTTTACCCCGTTTAACATTTACTTTACCTAAAGAAAAAACCCTTTTACAATTTCTCTCTTTTGGGCCTAGCTACCCTTGTTTACCCTTTCCACCCCGTTTGTCCCAATCAACCTTTTACCCTATCTTTTCCGTTTCGGCCCTGTTGCGGCTTTTAAATATTTTAACATTTTTAATGTTCTGTTACCCCTTTTAAATTTTATACAGTTTTGGGGTCATGATTAACTTTTTGCTCTTTTTATCTTTTTTTATACAGCTGTGTCCTTTTTTCCTTTAATTGTGCCCCTTTTGCCCTTTAATAATTCGGTTATTTTTGAAATTTTTGCCCTTTTGGTCTAATTGAACTTTGATTATATTTACTTTAACCAATTTTGACCTTTATGCCTTTTTTTTTAGTATGCCCTGGTACCATCTTTAGCCTTTTTACCCTATTTTACATCTATCCAGTTTAGCAACGGATAATTATTTTATGGTAAAAAGAGTAAAAAATTTTTTAAATTGTAAAAAAGGGTATCAAATGGTATAGGATTAAAAGGGTAAAACTGATAAAGGCTAAATACAACGGGTTAAGGGCTGAATCGGGTTAAGGGGGGAAAACGGGAAAAAATGTATAAAGGTTAAAAAGGTTAACAAAGGTTTAAAAAAGGTTAGAAAGGTTTACAGACAAAAAAATTATTTCTAATAGATAGCTTTTATGCATTAATAAGTCATAACATTTAACAAAGTAATATATCATGGCGACATAAGAAGAGTTTGTTGTGTCTTCTTATTTAATCTCCATGGCAACCAAACTTCCATGGCCACTAAACTATATTACAAATATTAAGAAGTGTAGTACAGTAAAACTATTTCGTGACCTTAATATTTCATTTTATCGGTTTTTTAGTTTAAAAACATTCTAATCAAAATTTCTAAATTCAAGCTTAAAGGTGCACATGTTCATGCAGAGGGGCTACTAATGTTTAAATTTCACAACTCTGCGTGACGTAGATATCGTGCAACGCTTATGACAGACAAACAAACCACATTTTATTAATATAGATTACAGCGAGATGTTAAAGAAATAATTAAAAGTATCGCATCCAACGAGGTTAAGCTTTCTTGGGCTCTTTCTTTGGCTAAGTTTAGATATTTTCGTTCAGTGCAGTCTAGAACATAGAGCTAAGTTTGTTTACGCACGGGTATCCCCCCTTTCCAAGTACAATCACCTAATAGTGAGACCAGGCAGTTTAACAAGATGACACAAGAAAGGGAACCGCTCTGAATCAATTGCATGATCAACTTTGCTGAATTGTAGCCATGTGCTCGACGTCAACTCAAATGCGTCAGTCAATTAAGTGAATTGTATGTGTGGTAGCTATGTGGTCTGCATGAGATAGTGTGGGCTTCAGATAAAGAGAGCGAAACAGTTGAGAGTGTGTGAGATTGTGTGAGCGTGCCGTCACAATATGCCCAATTTATTCACTTAGAATGGTTAGAGCCAAAAAGAGATAGAAGAAAGTCAACTTCTCAAGAAGGCTTCATTGTTACACCAAGTGTAGGTTATATGAATAGTATAGTTCCTTAAACATTATTTAAAAGGGGGTTATTAGTGTTATTGGCTCTGAAATAAAAGCAATTTTGATGAAAAAAAAATATCCCTAGTGAAGTGGCGCATAAACTATCCTTACAATAAACCCAGCCAGATTTTAATTGATGTGTTCTAAAATGTAATCTGACACACCCAAATTCCAAGATAATATCACTACCTATATTATTATTATTATTATTATTATTATTATTATTATTAGCACCGCGTCTTACTACCCGTTCGGGTTATACGCACTTAAGCTAATGTGCAATGGTAGGGTGATTATGAGATGAAATGGAGGACCTACAGTTTAACGTGGAATCCGAACCACGGTGGAGGCCTGGCATTCCTCACATTCACAAGTTGTGATTAATACACATCTTGTCAGAGGTGAAGGAAGGGTTTGGCAATCAGATAAATCTGTGCCGGGACCGAGGATTGAACCCCGGACCCCCAGCACAGAAGTCTGACACCTTACCCCTAGACCACCAGGTCACC
>CABFWO010000410.1:316782-333785 GCA_902155825.1 Timema genevievae
TAAACCCCCAGGTAACCCCCCAACCAATAGATTAGAGTGATTAAAAACTAAAATTTGAGTAAAAAAAAAATGAACACTGTAAAAAAAAAAAAAAAAAGGTATCACAGTTACTAGAAATCCCCTCTAGAAACAATGATAAATTTATCAGCTACATGATGATAAAAAAATGTAGGATCTTCAAAAACAAAGAAAATATTTGCCCCAAAAAGGCATAAATAAATTTTAGAGTGAAGTAGGTTACTTAATAATGAGTTATATAACCTCGACTCGTCACCAAACGTGGTTAGGATGGTCAAGGATGGGACATGCAACGCAAAGAGAAGACACTAGAACCGTGTTCAGAGTATTGACTGGCAAACCCGATGGGAATAGACCCCTGGGATGACCTAGACCTAGACAGAGATGGGAGGATAACATTAGAATGGACCTGAAAGAGATAGGGTGTAGTGAGGTGAACTGGTTAGAGCTAGCTTGATATAGGGATCGAGTGTATTGAGGTGGACTGTATAGAACTAGCTCAGAATTGGATATTAAATGTTCAAAAATTTAAGGGATCACTTTTTCTTATGATGCTTTAACAAGCAATGAACAATTGAATCAATTCCAAATCGCACCACTTCACCCCGCACCACACTCCAAACCAAAAACGAGTCTTCATTTTGTAGCAATGTAATATCTTAAAGCATTTCCCAGTGCAATAGCAGTTATAGTAGTTCACCAAATATTACTACGCATGATTGTTATTTTAATATCGATATCCCTAGCAAAAGACCAGAATTCCGATGACGGGGAGATCGAGATATGAATATTGGTCCGGTGTACTGAGGTTTTTTCCAAAATGGTTTTCCACTTTTCCTCTGCGCAAATGCGGGTACATCTCCAAACTCAACCTTCTTCATCCCTAAATCATTAGAGTAATTAGTAAATATGCGTATATCTGTTAGCAGCAGGAACATTAATGTCCATACAATCATTGCCATCTGGTTCTGAAGGATGGGCTCAAATCTTGAGCCAAATCCCGTGGTAGTCTTTTCTCCTCAAAGTGTTCAATCGTTCCCTCTCTTGGTGAATGCTTATGCACCCGGCTGATATTAACCTTGCCCCCCATTTCTCCTACTCCTCCACAACTGGCAACCCAGTCTATTGCAATAGTGATTCCCTACCTAAGCCATGCGAGTGTTTATCACTAACTGATCAAAGTCAGCGTGCATTTATAGGGTAGCTGGGCCATCGAGATAAAATTAGATTTATTCTAAGAAAAGGGTTAAATATATCCTAAGTTTTCAGTTAAAAATCAAAGAAAAATCCTTGCTATTAAATTTTAATGAAACTCGGTATTACCAATCATCTCATCTCTCTCTTTTTATTGTAATGAGGACAAGGAAATACACATTGGATAAAATGTTAAATTTTTCTTGAAACAAAATTCATATAATTGTTATGGAAATTCTTTTTTTAAAACTTGTAGATGGTATTAATTGGGCTAAGGGTGATTCAAGGATCACCAAAATTTCAGGAATAAATCATCTTATTCTAATACCAGTTAAGCTGAGTAGGCTCCTACCCTTCAAATTCCATTACCACATCATTAATATAGATAGTTTTTGTTCTTTCGATCAATAAGAGTTAGGCCAAGGGTACTCTAAATTTAGACACACAACATATAGGCCTATATATGACTAGATTTTACCGAAATTAAATATTCACTTTTAGTGAAATATCACTTTGTTTCTCAAGCTGGTCATGGGTGCCCCAAAACTTTTTTTTTTTTTTGCATTTTAACAACACTCGTTATAAGCTATACTTAATAATCCCGAAGACCACATATAATAGTCCCTTATTCAACTATTAGTCTACAATCAATTAGTTTCTTCAGCCAACAATGATGGTACCGGGGGACCAAGCTGTCTAGGGGTAAGGTGTCAGACTTCTGTTCTGGGGGCCCGGGGTTCAATACTCGGTCCCAGCACAGATTTATATGATTGCCGAACTCTTCCTTCACCTCTGTAAAGACGTGTATTAATCACAACTTATGAATGGGTGAAATGCCAGGCCTCCACCGTGGTTCGGATCCCACGTTAAACTGTAGGTCCCTCATTTCATCTCACAATCACCCTACCATTACACATTAGCGTAAGTGCGTACAACCAGAACGGGTAGTAAGACGTGGTGCTAGTAGTAATAATAACATTGACGGTACCGAGCGTGAACTGATCCCCCCCATCCCCCATTATTTATTATTATTATTATTATTATTATTATTATTAAAAAACTCAGTGGATACACTAATGCCTTACGACACCGTAATATGGCATAAATATATTTATTTTTCTAACCATATCAACTGGTCCAGTGATGCAATAAGGATTCACACCCGTTTTAAAATATTCAATTTTATCTTGTTTTTCAATGATCTGTATTAGCATTATAGTTGAAATTTTGTTTTTATTCGCATGGATGGCTGCATTGTCTAAAGCGCTATTCTCGCAATATACTAGATCGCTGATGAGAAGATTGTGGTTCAATCCCGATCTTATGTATTAAGGGTTGTTTTCCCTAAAAGGTTTCCTGCTCTATTTCCACGCATAATTGGGTAAAATTCCTATAAATTCAACCTTCCTCATTCCAAACCCATTCGTCTAATGAGTGCATAAGCATATAACCCAAATAGTTAGAAAGACGTGATGCTAGGGAAAAAAAGTTATGTACTTGATATTTTTGCCTTTGTTAACTGAAACAAGTCCTTTAAACGTAGCGCTCAAACAGTGAAAATATATATTTTAACTGGTTGAGATAAGAAATATGCTTTATTCAAAATTTACCCTTCGTTTGCCCTGAACAATTTCCAGCTTACCTTGCATGGTTCCAATATGGTGCTGCTTATAGGATAGGGCCATTGTATAGTCTGTCAAGGTAAGACTACCTACCACCTTTCAGGGTAAACTGAGTGTAAATTATTAATATATGATTACTTAATTCCTTAAGTCAGTAATAAAAGTTTCAAAGGCGCTTACGAGACCCCCAAATTTGAGAAGTATTACATACTCAATCTAATTTTTAATCAAACTTTATATACATATATGATCACAATAAATCTATCTTGTGTTTGTGCATCTTATATAAAGCTTTAGTAAAACTCACTAAGTGAATAAAGAGCTACATGTAGTTGGCCAACTCCCTTAGAATATCATATTTTCTAGACAAAATATGTTAAAAGTATATATTTTTAAGGGCAAAAAGATATGTTGTTCGCAGCTGTTAACTACTATTTTCCATAATGAACCAAAAGCTAACCAATGGTCTATTTATTTAGCACCGCGTCTTACTACCCGTTCGGATTATACGCTCAAGTACTGATTACGCTAATGGATTAGGAATTGTGAAGGTTGAATAAGGAGGAAGTCAGCCCGTATTTGCGTGGAGGGAGTGAAAAACCATTTAGGAAAAACCACCCCCAATTCACCTGAGCGAGAGTCAAACCTCGATCTCCCCGTCCTCGAAAGTCTAGCTCAACGCGAAACTAGCGCGTTAGCCAACTACGCCACAGAGGTGGGTCAGTGGTCTATTAACTCAAATTTGTCAAAGGGCCAAATTCACATATTCGAGGCGTGTTGCATGCCACTGCGCGTCTTACTACCCATTCGGACTATGAACATTTAATCACGCTTGTGGGTAAGGGATGAGAAAGATATAATTTAGAGTAAATTTAACCATAGTGGAGTAAGGGGAACGTGAGAAACCATCTAGGATAAAACACCCTCTGTTCATCCCGCTGTAGTTCGAAGCCTGACACAGAAAAACATACAATAGGAGGCTGGAACTTAATCCGCCCGCCCCTTGATGTAGGTTTACACTTGATATTTGATGATTTGTATTTAAAATCATTCATGCATATTTAAAATATTTAAAAACTTATATTCTCCCTGATGTGTATGTGTGTTAGCGAAATACTTGAAGCAGTATTTACTAAATCAAAATTCGCACACTCAAGTATTTGAAGTGAATATACATATTAATATATATATAGGCCGGCTAGTTTTATATATATATAAATATATAGGCCGGCTAGTTTTATATATATATAAATATATAGGCCGGCTAGTTTTATATATATATAAATATATAGGCCGGCTAGTTTTATATATATATAAATATATAGGCCGGCTAGTTATATATATATAAATATATAGGCCGGCTAGTTATATATATATAAATATATAGGCCGGCTAGTTATATATATATATATGCAGGCCGGCTAGTAATATAAGTTTATTGCATACAAGCGGGTCGATGTATCGCGCTGGGTAAATGCGGCCCGCGGGCAATGAGTTTGGGAACCCTGCTTTAAACGGACGCTAGCCATCAACATATTTTAACACAAATGTTGACTTACACACAATGTATTCACATTCATACTGCTTATTTGTTACATTTCTCACTAACTCTTTCAAATTAACGTCAAATAAACGGAAACTATTATTGAATAGGCCAAAAAAACCACATGGAAAGCTTATGCTGGTATACCTGGAGTCCTTAAGTTAGAGCTGGTTACCTCCATTGATTCAAAAGGTAGGAGAGAGAAGATAAATATCATCTTTCTTATTTTCTAAACTAAGATTCATTAAAAAAAATATTTTTTATAGGAAACCAAGGAAAACTAAAATTAACCAAAATATTTAAGATAAGGCACAAAGGCAATTTAATAGGTGTCATCCGGATTGCAGACATGCGGATACCTGGACCCCTAATTTTGAAACTTGCGAAAATACTCGCTAGCAAGCAAACTCGCAACTCATGAACTCGCAAATCGCAGGCTGTACTAAAACAGAGCTAATTTTTAAAGGTTTCTACTGTCGTGCGAGTCGGTGTAAGGTGTAGTGTTGTTTCGCTTGCGACTGAGTTTTCTATCCGACAACACTGTAAAACCATGACGTGTGCCAAAGGATTGAGGCGATGACATGCCACAACACGCCACTATACAAGATACGTAACTGAAAGTAAACACAATTATTGTATTGAGTGCATCATATAAAACGATTTGTTTAGTTTTATTAAGAAACCATCTTCCATTTGTATACATCTATGCTTGTTGTCTCAAAAATTGTCAAGTTATATGACTATATGTAAAACCGTCTTCTAGAACAATATCCACTTTAGCACACTTGATAGCGTGCTTGTTCTAAGCCCAGAATACCGCGTGTTCAATCCCATTACAGTCAATATATTTTAATTTTTTGTCTGAATTAAACTCACTTTTTAGTAATTACAATTCAATAAAATATTTTATTTTCGCAACTGTTTTTAAACATAAATATGACCTAAAGATTTTGACTATACGAATAATAACTAGCTTGCTTAGCCTTAATTTAAAATGTGTACATTTTTACGTCATAAAACCCATTAATTTAATTTTAAATAATCACCTACCTAAAAAATTTCAAATTTATGTATATCAGACTCTGATGTGGGCCTCCCGTTTTTAATTTACTACCTTTTTAAATTATTTTTAAGGACTATTATGTTAGTCTACGCAGGCTCAAATACCTTGTATACTTCTATAAAAAATATTTAAAACCAATTATATGCTTACTAATACGATAATTTAAAATTAAAGTTTAAAGTCCGATAAATAAAAATAAAAAGTTGGAGTTGACAGTATTTGAAAACGCAAACTCTAGATTATGAGACGGCCGGCCACTATACCGACTCAGCCAAATTGACGGTTATATTAAGATGAAAATATAGAATATATATTTCACCCAAACAAATAGTTTTATAAAGTGTACAAAGCAATCATATTTTTCCTTCTGCAAACCTATTTTGTATAGTAGTAGGTTTAATTCAGCAAAATCACTCTCAGAAAGCTTCAACCGAAGAGGGGGATGGCATCCATCTTGTTATTTACTGCCTACTCGATATGCAAGGCCTGTCTCGCACGGTGTGAGGCTGGCGAGTAGAATCCGCTCGCTATTCGATCGTATGACGTCATTTTTCGCAGCGCAGGGTTTGAAGATTGTGTGCGAGATGAGAGAAATACGCTAGCGAATCGCTACTCGCACTTTTCAAAATTAGGGGCCCTGGAGAGGATTATTTGATTTTCACATATGAGGAGTCTTGATTGAGGACACACCTAACTTGAGTATGAGGCCACAATCCTCGTGCCTAGGATGTCACACCCTCTCATTGGTCTGGATTGATGATGAGGAGATCATGGTTCGAATCTTGGCAGAAGGCACTGAGGGTAGTTTTGCACTCGTGATTGATGACAGTTGTTTATCCATTCTTTTTCCAGGATAGAAGCTTGAATCGAACAATGTTATACCTGAAGTGTAGCCCATGCAAGTTTGATCTTGAATAAACAAAATGGTCCAGTCAGAACTTTAGTCGAAGTTATACCTAATCAGATGGTTAGAGACAGCTCTTGGTGGTACCACCGAGAATTTGCCAATTCTAATAGGTCGGATCACAGTCAAAATATTATTTTGGATTTAATTGTAAACTAGGGCAGTTGTCAAAATTTATAATTGTATACACGCGCCCTTAAAATATGTCTTTAGAGCCATCATTTTTGTTAAATTATTAATAATCCATACTCAAACAATCGCCAGTCCTGTATTAAATCAATGTAACGCATACATATACCTCAAAGGTCTGGCTCATCATTCATTTGCTTTGGAATACCCGACATAATCCCTTTGTATCATCAAACATCCTTTGTGTTGTTTGCAACTGGCTTTCTGGTGGCATGTTAAATATCATCAATATTAATATTATTTTTCATCTATGGTTTTTAGTTAAAATAGCGATAACCTTTGTTTATAGAAGTTTTCTAGGAATTCCAATTAAAGGTAGGTAAATGAACATGCGCAGAGGACAGATTGGGGGTGATAATTTATAGATTACTGCGATTAGCATATCATTTGACATTGTGAATGAGTGTTGATATTTAAAAACAATTTTAACTATCAATAATGGTGTTAGACTGGCAAATAAGAAACTAAGTCAGGAAATGCACTCTATTACTTGGTCATTCAATTGGCAAAATCTCGCCTGCTTTCAAGGAATGTAAAACTCAAAGAGTATACAAAACAATAGTTTTACCGGTTGTTCTTTATATGGGTGTGAAACGTGATCTCTTACCTTAAATGAAGAGAACGAAATTAGGGTGGTTGAAAACGAGATGCTTAGGAATATATTTGGTTCAAAAAGTGATGAAGATACTTGGGAGTGGAAAAGGTTAAATAATAATTTACATAGCTTGTACTAATCCCTAGAGATTGTTAGGATAATCTAGCAGGTTACGGTGGGCAGGACATGCAGAGTAAATGTAAGAATAAATAACCTTGTTTAGGGTACTCAGTGGCAAACCCAATGGGAAAAGAGCATTTGGAAGACCTAGCCACAGATGGAAGGATAACAATGGAATTGACCTGAAATAGAATGTAATGAGGTGGACTGGATAGAACTAGCTTTAGATAAGGATAGGGTGTAATGATGGGGAGTGGATGGAACTAGATCAATATAGGGATAGGTGGTGTATTTTATTAAATGCGGCAATTAACTTAAGAGTCATAAATGTATATAAATTAAAATGTTACGCTTTGAGAAAATGTTAAAGGGATTACCACCATCATTTCATATTCCAAGCCCTGATTTTTATAGGAAGCCTACTTTACTCCCAACATTAATTGAATGTCACTAAAATTTACCATTGATAAATATGTCTTTATCGATTTATTAATTATAAAGCTCATTTAATAGTTACCAAAAGTTTACAATATTAGTTCCCTATACATTGTTTTATATTTTAATTTTTCTATGTTAGTTTTTTATTTATTTAGCACCGCGTCTTACTATCCGTTTGGGTTATACGCTTATGTATTAATTACGCGAATGGGCTAGGAACTGGGAAGGGTGAGTCTAGAGGAAGTGAACCCGCATTAGCGTGGAGGGAGAGTGGAAAACCATTTAGGAAAAACCACCCCTGTTCACCCGACCGAGATTCGAATCTCGATCTCCCGTCGTCGGCAGTCTAGCTCAACACGAAATTTGCGCGTTAGCTAACTACGCCACCGAGGCGGGTCAATGTTAATTAAACAGACTAAGAATGTAAATACAACTGTAATATTTTTACTTCCGCAATTGTGGCAACAGGAATTTTCATTTTTAATACAACGGGCTTCTTATTAATAAAATTGTAGCTCGTGTCACTGAAGGTGATTTGTCGGATATACACATTTAATTGTTTACTTATATTCCTATAAAGTTAGTTTAGTATATGTATGTATGTATATATATATATATATTAATTTACTGAAAGCCTAGGAGTCATAATGTATTCTATTATCTTGTATAGGATACTAGAATGAAAAAAAATACGTTTGCAATCTACAAGTTTTATTTTTTGACCCACGTTTTAATATACGCTCGGGTTATATATGTATACGCTTCTGTACTAATTAAGCTAATGGTTTTAGGGAATAAGACGGTTATGTATAAAGAACGTGTATACGCTATTGCGTGGAGGTATAATGGAAAACCACTCTCAGTACACCCGACCGAGATTCGAACCTCGATCTCCCCGTCATTAGCAATTTAATCTACTTAAAGAGTGTAGCGCGTTAGATCACGTGGCCACCTAAGCGGGTTCACACGCTATTAATATTGAAAACTTTCTTTTGAATAGTGGAAGAATATGAAAGAAAGCAGGTCAAGAGTTTTTAGATCTGGATATGGCATGGCGCTAATACTAGGTATAATCATAGATTTACTCACGCAAGTCACATGGAAATGGGATAAGATTGCAGAAGGCTTGGAACCTCCAAGGGCTATTGTAGTGAGGTGGATACAAAGTAGACCACAGTTATATTTTTATTATAATTACTTTTATAACCATAGCCATCAACTTTTTAATCTATATATGAGAAGACCTACTTCGGTGGCCACATGGTCTGACGCGCTACTCTCGCAGTAGACTAGACTTCCGATGACGGGGATATTGAGGTTCGAATCACGGTCGGGTCTACAGAGGTTTTTTTTCCAAAACGGTTTTCCACTCTTCCTCCACGCAAATTCTGGTACACTTCCTCTAAATATAACCTTGCTAATCCCTAAAACCATTAGCGTAATTTGTCCACATGCGCGTAACCCGAACGTGTATTAAGACGCGGTGCTAAAAACACAATATACGAGGCGTGTCCGTAAAGTAAATTATACATCGTGTCGCTACCGCAATGTTGGTTGTGAATAGACTGGCGTTAACCTTTATCCTTTCGCAGTACGAGAATAGTTTTGGTTCTAGTGACACGTTATTAACATGGCAGCGCCAATCCAAGATCCCGCCAAATGTTAAGTTCATTCGGTGATACGTTTTCTGAACGAAGAGTGTATGCGACCAGCGGAAATTCACAAAATGTTCTACTCTTTGTGGTGACATTATGAATCAACAAAATGTGACGAAGTGGTGACATGAATTCTCGGTAGGAAAGACTAATGTTCACGACAAACAAAGGAAAGGTAGGCCGTCTTTAATTTCTGAACATCTTCAAAAAAATTGAAAGAAACTATTGCGCAGTTTTGGCGTTTGACGATATGGAATAATGTCATGCAACTCTCTTGAGTGTTTAAGACTAAAATTCATGAAGCCGTGACAGAAAAATAAGGTTACAAAAACCTGTGCGTGCGCTGGGTGTCCAAAATGTTACAGACGACCACAAGAAAAAACTGATGGGCTCTGCGCTCACGTTTCTCAGGCGCTACGCAGAGGAAGGAGATGATTTTTTTTACTATATTGTGACGGGATGAAACGTGGGTTTATCACTAAATTCCTGGATCGAAACAGCAGTCATTGCAATGGTGCCATACGCATTGCCCCAAATCCAAAAGATTCAAAACTTCAACTTCCGCAAAAAACAAAAAAAAAACATGGTTACAGTTTTCTGGGACAGAAGAGACATTATCCTGGTTGACTTTATGCCTCCTGGCACAATAATATTAATTCCAATGCATATTGTGAGACCTTGATATGGCTTCGACGGGCCATTCAGAACAAAATGAGGGGAATGTTGACTGATGGCGTCTGCCTGCTCCAAGACAACACTCGGACCACCACTGAGCTGCTTGACAGTTTCAATTGGGATGTTTTGGATCACCCGCCCTACAGTCCAGAACTCGAACCTAGTGATTATCACTTTCTTCACCTGAAAAAACATCTGGATGGGAATTTTTTTTTATGACGATGATAAGGTGAAAGAAGAATAACGTGGCTCGAAGGACAGGTGGCAGACTTTTATGACTTGGGGATACAGACCGGCCCGGATTAACACTTTTGGGAACCCTGTGCCAATTACTTTATTATTTTATCTCAGAAATTGTCAAGGTAAAATCAATGTTTATTTTTCTGTCAAAAGTAAACTGTACCATCTGCAGATATTTAGTATTTCCGGTTTGCCAAAAGCAAAGGCTGCGCCCCTAGAGGCACATACCGAGTACAATAAATGAACATAGAGGAATCTGATTAGGGAATTTCCAGTTTAGCTTGGGATAAATTTTACGAAAAAACATAAAAATAATGAAATATAATATTAAAAAATAAATATTAGAAGTGAAAATTTATAATATACTAGCGGACCCAACAGACGTTGTCCTGCCCGAACGTTGTCTTTTCGTTTGGGTGGCATAATTGATTTCGATAATAAAACAAATATTATGTGATCATCACAATTACAAATTCACAATGAACTCCATTTGTGAGTAACACAAATATTACAAATTCAGTGTTTGTCAAGACAACATACAAAATAAAACATATTTCCATTTTTTGCATTTCGCCCACAACTCCACAAATATCAGCTGTATCGAAAAACAAACATAACTATGAATTATTCTCAGAAGTTCAATTATTCATGAACTTTTCAGAAGGTTTTAACGGTCAATTATTGATTTTTTAAAGGTTAATTATTAATATTATATTCATTATTATAAATATTGGGGGTGGTGGTGGGGGGTGAAATTTTGAGGTTACATGTTCTGATATGCAAAAAAAAAATCTAAAAAAAATCCCTAAAAAATAAATCTCTAGAACCCGATTGCAGCGCGACCTACCGGGTCCAATTGTGAATCTAAACCATCCACGGACCCACTCAAACACACACAAAAAATTTCATCAAAATCGGTCCAGCCGTTTAGGAGTTCAGTGACATACACACGTACAGAAGAATTATATATATTAAGATATAAGATATATATATGCCTGGTGCCTTGTTGGAAGATTTAACCATGGGACTTTCACAATATCCCAACTTACTGTGGGAACATTTACTCTAAGGGCCAGATTCATAGTCAGATTTAGTACGCCAAAGTGCGGCGCTATACTAAATACAAGACGTAACCTACCTGAAATTGAATGGAATGGGCCAGTTTCATATGCGAAACTGGCCCATTCCATTTTGTTCTAGGTAGGTGGCATCCTGTATTTAATATCGACTCGCACTTTAGGCGTACTAAATCTGACTATGAAACTGGCCCTAAGTCTTTTTCTTAAAGCTTACGCCTTTTATTTATTTACTAGGGGTCAACAAACCTGACTGGCAGGCGCAATTTCGGATTTTGCGTGAAGTCTATTCCATATTGTTCTATCTATTTTCAGATTTTTTAAAATAGGAGGGGTAGCGTGATTTGTGACCTTGGATATACGGTTATTGGGATCAGATTTTTCTCATAAAGATAGGCCAAAACTATTAATATTACTCTACCATGTGATCGTAGTGTGTTGAATCCCCCAGAGAGAGCCCATACCCCTGCAAAAAGATTGTTTTAAGAATTTTGGGGTTAACTACAACACTTGAGTCATCCATATGTGAAGTTCTAGCTTTTAAACATATGACGTTTGAGAAAATTTCTGGACAAACAGACACCACATGGCTTTTATTGTATACGAGTAGATAGCTATTGTGTTAAATCGAGAGTGCAAATTAAATGTATTTATCTCAGCTGAATAAAAATGCCCCTGAAAATAAAAGACCTAGGGTTTGAACCCTTATTCTGTTTATTTTTTCATTCTCATTTGCCTTAGACCTCATCCCTGCAATCTCCTATTCATTGATAATCCAGTATAATAAAAGACGAACGTCAAATGACTACCACCGCACTATTTTTTTCTTGACTAAAATTGTAATTTATTTCATTCACACGCAAAGTTGCTTCAATATGGACATGTAACTAAACACTAAGTTTATTTTTGTAAAACTTAGTTTAATTTTAAAATAGCAGCACCATTTACACTATCAGAATAAAATGATTAAACAATAAGATATGTATTTTTGAACGAGGAAAACATATGCCTTGTCCACACAGACCAATACGGACGCTACGAGTCAAAAATATATCAATTATATTACACAGTGGTAGTGGCCCCACTGCGCCATGGATGTTACGTACGCTATCTTGCTACATGTAACATCTAGCCAGCGATCTGAGGAAACTGATTTTTGGGGGACGTAGTCGACTACGCGCATGCGTAAAATAGGCAATATCGTGTGGTTGCAGGAAAATTCCGATGACACCTCAGGTCTGGACTTTTTGTTACAAATTTTGGTTTAGTATTTTTCAACTCTTAGTTGTTTTATTATTCTACTTGCATTAAACTCTTCTTGCATTTTATTTCTCCTTTAATTTGTTACTACAATATGTCTTGGGCATAAATCGAAGAAATTCGGAAATATCAGTGTTTATGGAACATTTCTAATACTGTCTATTGTCTCTCTGAACGAATGCAAAAGTAAAATATCATCATGAAAAGAATCATCATCCCACGGTACAATATGAACCATCACATTTTTTGATGAAGACTGGTGTAAAAAGATCACAGCGTTGTGGCAACTCAATACAGCGTACGTAGCCTCCGTATTGAACGTAGCGTCCGTAGCGTAGTGGTCTGTGTGGCCAGAGCATTAAATTAAGATTATACTCTTTTTAAGTAAATTTTGAGATATGCTGTGTGAGGAATGCATTCGGATGAGATTATAAAATTAATTATTTAGATTTTCTTAGTTATATTATAGGTCTAGTACTGACCAATACTCACTCAAGACCCGTAACAGGCCAGCAATGATAGGGTTAGCGCTATGAATATTACGGCCAAAAGGGCTAATCTTGCAGTAGTTACTACTAATATATTTTATTTCAACTTTAATACATTTCTGAAAATTATATAAATAAATAAATGGCCATTAAATTGAGTAAAGATTTAATTTTACTTTCTCGCTATCTTACAGATTGAAAAAGTATTGTGATCGTCAAAAAAAATCGAACTCGAGATTTTGATGAATCTCGACGTTTCATGACCCCCTGAATCCGAAATAGTGGTTTTTTAATTTCCTTCCGTCTGTCTGTACCTCCAACTAGAGCCTAAACTATTTTATCGATCGGGCTAAAACTTGGTATCTAAGGTTTTCATAGGGTTGCCCAGAAGGGATTTTGGAATTAGATATCCCATCCTAAAATTAAGGATAGTTTACTGAATGGCAAAAAATGAAAAAGTCGAGTTTCTCAAAATCGGCTCTAACAATTTTGATTAAATTTAATTTCTAAACATTTATAAATATTCCAAACAAAATGGCTACCCTCAATATTTTGGCAAAATGACTAAGGGCTCCAGTCTGATCCGTAAATTATAAATTTTTTATCATATCTCCGAAACTATATGAGATATGAAATTACTTATTATTACAAATATATAAATCTATTATAATATAAATATTTTATTCGAAACATATTTTTATAAGACCAATAACTTTCAAGCTATACGCAAATATTTATATTTTTTAACTTTCTGAACACAAAAGGTAAAGTATTGCGACCGTAAAAAAAAATCTAACCATGACCCCCTGAACTCTAAAAAGTGGTCTTTGCAATGCCGTCTGTCTGTGTATCTGTTTAAACTTAAAATTAAGAGTAGTTTAATAAAGGGCGAAAAGAGAAAAAATCAATTCTCAAGATCAGCCCTAACGATTTTGATTAAAATTCGTATCCAGGCGTTGATTAAGATTATAAATAGACTAGCTATTTTAATTTACTCATGAAAATGACTTTTATGGTACTTTAAAGAAGTGGAAATTTCCGTATCTCCACAAATATTTAAGATAATAGATAACTTATCATTGCAAAATTGTAGTACTATTAAAACTAAAAAACTTTTATGCAAAATATATTTTTCCACACATCTGGCATTCCACACATTCACACGTTGTGATTAATACAAGTCTTGTAAGAGGCGAAGGAAGGGTTTGGCAATCAGATAAATCTGTCCCGGGACCGAGGATTGAACCCCGGACCCCCAGCATAGAAGTCCGTCATCTTCCTAAATATTTAAACTCACCCATGTCAAATGATATGTTGTTCGCAGTAAACCTTAAATTATTGTCCTCCATCTGTGCAATCATTGCTCTCTTTAGGTTCACTTCCAAACCTATTTCCTTATTAGCCTCTAGTCAACAAGGCTAAATTATGAGCGTTTCCTACCTAAGAGCTGCAATGTACCGTTTAATGTTAACAATTCCCTACTTTCTTTCTCTTGCATTACCTTAACAACATACTTTAAGGCTAAATTAAAAATAACTTGTAAAGTGCATCTCCATGTTTCAACCCAGTATGCCTTTAGAAATTATCTGATAAGTGACATTCAACCCTTTTCCTGCAATGCGTAGCTGTCAAACATCTCAATTATTTCTAATAATATAATTTATAATAAACACATCTCAATTATTTCTAATAATATAATTTATAATAAACACATCTCAATTAGTTCTAATAATATAATTTATAATAATTGATAGTTAAGTTTTATCTTCTTTTTTATACACTTCTCCCTAATAAATAAGGAGAAGGGAATAAAAATGAAGATACAACCCTACTATTAAATACCTAAATTAGCTAGACAAAATTTTTTGGGTAACCAAAACTTAAAAAAATGTCATATAATTTGTTTCTTTTAACTAAATCGTAGGCCTTTTAAAAATCTATTTATAATTGATGTACCGTAACGTTGCAGTTGTATTTTTTGTAATATTCTCCGAATATTAAAAATTTGGTCCAGTGGATCATTTTTTACATCCACTACTGTTTCCAGCCCTTGGCCTGGGTCACTTTTTATTCAAGCCATATATTTTTCCACTACCAGCTTGCTAGACCTTTCGTAGCTTCATACGCTTTATAATCTAACTTAAGACCAGGACAGGCACAACATCCAGTCCCCAGCCGTTAATTCATCAAAGTGGAAGAGAAAACCCACATTATCACCAATAATAAATTTTATGGCCACTCTGGGAATCGAACATGAGGCCATTAATTCAGTAGATAGACAAGCCACCGACTGAGCTAAGGTTTCCTATTACTATATTATATTGGATATACTAAATTTCAACAATCCAAGCAAAGGAAAATTTTGCAGTATATTTGGGGTTGCTTCCCAAAATAACTAAAATAGTCTTACAGCTTGAAATCATGCTGTTCCATTAAGTTCACAATGCGCTCATATCGCCAAACTGAGGCAGCGATGACGTCATTCTATGACGTCAATACAGAGATTGGCAAGGGTGCGTCGGGGAAGAGAGAAATTGGCAGCAGTGAGAGAGAGAGAGCGCGCAGGGAAAGGGACAGATCGATGGAACAATGAGTAGGTGCAGAGAGAACAGAGAAAGAACCTTCAGAATTACGAGAAATCACGAGAAAGAACGAGAGAGAACCAGATAGAAATTTAGAATACGAGATACAACAGAGAAAGAGAAATAACGAAGATGCGCAAGGTAGCTATATAAAGATGCATGGATACATGGCAGATACCAAAGGTCATGCCAGACAAAGAATGCAAAGCAAACAACACAGCCATGATAGAGAAAGGAACGTAAACTTAGGGAGAGATCATCCGCGCCATTTCAAGAGATTCCAAGCACAAAGAAGGAATTAAATAGGGGATGAGAATATCGCCGAGCAAATATGTCATTCCCAATTAAATAACACGCCGAGATAGCGAGATAACCGCTAGGGTGGTCACCACAAGCGAGATCTCATGCGTGTACTCTACGCAAGTGAAAAGGGGCCAAAATAGGCCAGACAATAAGGGGAATTTTATTCAATACGCATTTCCTAAGCACAACATGTGTGTGTGTACACATACATAACCACACGATTTATTAATATCGTCAAAAATTTCAAAACTATCACTATGCTACAATTAATCTGCTGCAGGCTCAGTAAATACTATCTTCTTACTGCGGTGATGTTTGGTTTCATGGTGACATTAGAGCTAGTTTATATTCACTCACTTATCCTTATCTTGGGCAAGTTCTATCCAGTCCACCTCATTACACCCTATAGCTTTCCGGTTCTTTCGAATGTTATCCTCCCATATGCATATAGGTAGGCCTATTCTTAATGGTATTTTCCCCATTGGGTTTGCCAGTTAATATCATGAATACGGTTCTGGTTTCCTGCGTTCGAGCTGCATGTCCTGCCCACCGTAATCTGCGGGATTTGATTACCCTAACAACAATGTCTTGTGATGAATACAAGCTATACAGATCATTATGTAACCACCTCTACTTTCAATTAACTTCATCCCTTTTAGAAGCAATAATTTTCCTATGCTCTTTTTTTTTTTCGAACACCCTAAGCTTCTACTCGTCATGTAAAGTAAGAGACAAAGCAAAACACCCGGTAAAGCTAATGTTTTGTATTAGATATATATCTGATATAGAAATAATTTTAAAATTACATTTATTTGTGGAACAATGATTTGATGTTTTATAAATATTATATAATAACAACAACTTGTGTTACTTCCCTGTCCGAAGGATATAAAAACTGATTAAACGTTATTAAAAAAGTGAAAACAATGAACTGGAAAGAAAGAATGTGTAATAATTAATTAATATTAGCACCGCGTCTTACTACCCGTTCGGGTTATACGCACTTACGCTAATGTGTAATGGTAGGGTGATTGTGAG
>CABFWO010000411.1:25267-35678 GCA_902155825.1 Timema genevievae
ATGAAAATGATTTTTAGGGTACTTTACAGAAGCGTTAATTTCCGTATCTCCACAACTATTTGAGAAACTAAACAACTTATCATTGCAAAATTGTAGGACTATTAGAAATAAAGAACTTTTATTTGACATATATTTTTATAAAAGCAACAGTTTCTGAGATATTAGCAAATATTTTAATATAATTTTGTGAGCTCTAGTTGTAAAGAGATACTACTTAAGTTTTAACGCAATAATTCTCCAATGCCGTAAAGTAAATACATAAGTAGGTCTTTCAAAAAGTTTATTTTTCCTTAAACCTCTTATAGGAAGTGTTTATACAACAATGATCTATATCCATTTTAGACTCAATAGTCAATATTTACATTTTTATTGGTCAAAATTTATAAATGAGGAATTTAATAGCAAAGCGATGACATGGAGATGTGCAACACCTAATGAAATGTCGAAAATTTTAAACTTAAGTCGAAATTTTAATACGAAGTGTTGACCCTTGTGGACCCAATATTGATCTTTTTTATTGGTCCAAACATACAAATGAGGACATTAATTCTTTAAAAATAAAATTTAAAATTTAAAATCGGGACTTGAAAAATGTTTTACCTAAATATAGTGCAATTTATTATTGGGTTTGCTGGTGTATATTATTTCGTTTCACATATATTACGAGTTTTGAGTAAATATCTCCATTTTTAAACAATAAAGCGAGACATTTCGTACGGAGCTCCGTACCATTTATTAATTATAAAGGTGACCTGGTGGTCTAGGGGTAAGGTGTTGGACTTCTGTGCTGAGGGTCCGGGGTTAAATCCTCGGTCCCGGCACAAATTTATCTGATTGCCAAACCCTTCCTTCACCTCTGACAAGACGTGTATTAATCACAACTTGTGAATGTGAGGAATGCCAGGCCTCCACCGTGGTTCGGATCCCACGTTAAACTGTAGGTCCTCCATTTGATCTCACAATCACCCTACCATTGCACATTAGCGTAAGTGCGTATAACCCGAACGGGTAGTAAGACGCGGTGCTAATAATAATAATAATAATAATTAATTATAAAGCTGTGTCATGATCCAACTCTACACATAAAAACATTTAATTCTCGATTTCTATGAGTTATTTCACATAGTGACAGGGACTGATCCAGGATTTTCGTGAAGGGGAGGAGAGGGGTGTTACCAAGATTATCGTGAGGGGTGGAGGGGATACACATTCTCATGGGATTGGGCCAGGAAGTTTCCCCCTTGGGAAATTTTAACAGAAAAAGATTTCTAAATTTGAAAGTACTTTAAAAACTATTTTAAAATTTAAAAAAAACGCGCACAATTTCACCGTTTATTTAGAGTTATTTGTTAGTTTTTGTTAGTTAAATTATATGTTTAAAATTTAAGTCAATTATTGACAGTGATATACACGGTGAGAAACTTACTAGTTAGATATTGCGTGAAAGTACAACTAGTGACTGCAACATGGATTCAATCGATTTAATGTAATAATTGTTATTGTCTATAATAATAAAAGCAAGTGATTGTGTGTATGTTTGTTTGTTTGTTTGTTTGTGTGCGATGCCCAGCCAAATCTACGGCACGCAGAGATCTGAAATTTTTAGCATTGGTGGATGGAAGGGGGTCCGATTGCACCTTGAAGCCGGATTTTAAAATTTTTAATTAGCTTTTTAATTAGGCTATTTTTAACAAATTTTTGAAGAATTTTTTAAAAATCTGGTTTAGAATTACGTTTCAGAGATAACGTTTCCATTTGAAATCGGGCNACGTTTCCATTTGGAATCGGGCACCATGGGGGGGGGGGGTCGGCCTTATATAATTCTTATACCACAGTGGGTCACGGGTAATGCCGTGCGGGATTGCTAGTTGTTAATACTAGATATAAAAATTCTTGAGGGGAGGGCACGCCCCCAGAACTCTCCTCTGGTTCAGCCCCTGCATAGCAAGCTATTTCCTCAGAACAGTCAGCAAAGATGTCTTATTGTGCTTAGCTTACTTATATATGCGTTAGTATCTATGTAGTCTGATTTTAAAGTGTATTGAGTGGCCCAAACAGAAGTCCTCGAGCAGAGTGGACCAAGCTGAAACTACTTGAACTAAAGAATCTTGTGAAAATGGACTGAAATCATTTGATAGCTTGGAACAACATTTTCAAAGATATGCTTTCAGTAAACTACCCTTAAGTAAATTTTCCTCAGGAAAACATATTAATTTGTTAATCACTATAAACATCCTTTATATAAAACTTAGTTGTTCAATCGATTTTTTTTAAAAAACAAAATTTTCAAAACATCAGTTATTTGTAAACTACCCTGAAGTTGTTAGTACTTATAAAAATTACAATAAATGCTTATTTATTAAGAAAAACAATTTCAAGATATTCGTTTTTAGATTAATATTAGAGGCCATTTTATAAAAAAGAATAATTTTCTAAAATTTGTTAGAAGTGAGCTACCCTAATATTAAATAATTTTAGAGAAATAAAAAATTATTATTTATAAGGTAAAATAACCTACAAATATTATTTTGAACACATTAATAACAGCTATTTATTTTAAGCAAATTTTTCAAATTAGAAAAACAAATATTTAAAATTATTTGTATTGAAAAAACTTACCAGATACACATTTTGAATAAAATCGTTGGATCCATTTTTAATATATATATTTTTTGAAAAGTCAGTCATCAACTTTAAATTACTTTTTCCCTGAAAAACAACTATACAGTTCTATTCATCATGTAAACAATTCACATATGTACATTTTAAACAAAATTGTTAAAGGTGGTACAGGAATCGAATGAATAAATATTTCATGTCTTTTATTATAGTATAAACTTAGGCTTACAATTTTTTTAATCAAGGAAGGTCTTCTCCAAATAGTTTTTAGAAGTATTTAATTTTCCAGGCGAGAGACAATTAAAATAGCTTATAAATTTCTATAAATTTCAAAACATTCACAAAGGAGGAACCATGAGCGAAGGGAGAATTTAATTTTGAGAGGAGGTTTCAAAATCGTAAGTTTATGACATGATGTTAAGATTCACTACTGAACCCAAAGAAATAAGAACATTGTTGATGTTTTTATACAATAAATACTGGTGGAATTTTATTTGTGTCGATGGGGGAAGGGGGGGGCCAAAAACCAAAAAAAGTTTTAGAAACTTTCTACCCTCCTCTTACCCAGCTAATGCTAGAAAATTGTGTGCTTATAGAAGCTATTAATAGTGATAATCGTTGGGAGACTTTTTTAAAAAAAACTATGTTCTTTTAACAACTAGTTAGAATAGTACTCTCTAAAAATTGTTGAAATTTGGATATTCCTAGATTTTATTTGGAGTAGTCCTAACTTTTCATTTTTTTAAAAAAATTTGATGCTTCTAAAAGGTCTTTTAAGAGTGACCACCAGATTTTTTACACCTTAGATTCCCTATTTGAAATGGTCATCTACAAATTATTATTTTTTTAATTTGAATGCCTTAGAAGTTATTTAGAATGTTCTTTGACTGGTTTTTTTTTTCGAGAATTAAATACTTCTAAAAGTTATTTGAAGTGTTATTCCACCAGAAAATTTTAAAAATTGAATTCCCTTAAGAGCTACGTGCATTTGGAATAGTCTTAAACAGGATTTTTTCTAAATTAAATACCTCTAGAAGCTATTGAAAGTGGTCTTCTCCCCAAACATTTTTTAAAAGTGAATGCCTATAGAAGTTAATTAGAATGGTTCTTGCTGGGATTATTTTTAAACTATGATACATATATAAGCTATTAGGAGTAGCCCCCTACCGATATTTCTCTTAAAGATTGGATGTCCATAGAAGCCATTTAGACTGATATTGAAAATTAAATACCGCTAGAAACTATTTGGAGTTTTTCTTCGCTGGCAAATTTAAAAAAATGAATGAATCGATGAGTTATTTGCCTTTTTATACAGGGTCCTCTTTAAGCTTCATATTAAACCTCCGGAAAATTTCGAAGGAGTGGGGCAGGGGGGGTTGGTGTTGGTGTTGAACCCCATAATATCTCCCCCTACGCCCAAAGGAGGACCACTTCAAATAACTTGTTTGAGCACCCAAGTTTTTAGCTTTTATTTTGTGTTCATATTAGAATTATGCATTTTATTGCTAAATTTGACTGTTTCATTTAGTAATATATTAAAAAATTGAATATTTTCTTATATCAAAATATATTTATAGACGTATTTTTATTAATTTTTTCACTTATTTGAGGTATTTAACGTGCACTTTCTGAACCTAATATTTATATCAGTGCATGACTTATAAACTATCTTAAATTTAGAACATACACAACACTCAGCCTTCGGCCGGTAATTCATTACAGTGAAAGGGGAAACCCACATCTCATCGATAAAAAGTGTTTCAGCCATGCCAAAAATCCAACCCGGGACTCTTAGCTCAGTAGCCAGACACGCTACCAACTGAACTAAGTTATTGGACTACATTTAATTAAATCTCTCGCTAGTTGTTGTTAAAATGAATGTGCTAACTTTGACATAATATTTAAGACGTATATAAATATTTTTGTATGCATACACTATAAATTATTTCACATGCAAGATGCAATCTGGATATTAAAAATCATAGATAATCCTTAATTTGGGGAGTTTTTCAATATCAGGTATGTATAGAATTGTACACACACAATATGTCATGGAAATAACACATTTATTTACAGTATGAGAAATAAGACGTTATTTTTTGCCAAAAACAAGGAATGTATAAAGCCTATAATTTGTTTTAAAAAAAATCGAAAATCTATTTTACTTTATTTATATTTAACGACCCGGAAGTCTGTAGTCAAAGAGAAGGGTGTTCCGAATACACCACAGCAATTTAGGCCTATCAATATTCGGATTAACGGGTTTCTAATGTTTATTCAACAGTTTCGTAGCATTATTTATATCTGTATACCTGAAAATTGTTGTTTAATTTTTATTATCAAAGTGTTAGGTACTTTTGCACCAACTAATTGACTATTTTATTCCATTGGTAAAAAAATATTACTAACTGAGCCACTGAAACCACCATCACAAAGTTCCTGGTTGTACCGGTAGCAGCACCCTCGCCCATAAAAGTATTTTTTAAATTATATCACACACAATTTATATTTCTTACAATGGTATTTAGTCTACATATTTGATAAAGTATAAATTTCTATATTTGAATACAAACACAAAAATATGACGAATCTAATAATAACCAACAAAAAGGAGAACTAACCGCAATCTAGAAATATGTATTTATATTCGAATACAACTTAGCACAACAATTTTTTTTTACATATAAATGGAATTTTATAGGAATTAAAAAAAATGGAGCCTGCTAAAATTAAATACATATTAATCTATATTTATTGTGAATATTCAAACGATGTTTAAGGACGAATTTAATATTTAAAGTTGGTATTGCCATAAGATGTCAAAGGAACATAAAATAAATATTTATAGCAGGGAATTAAATATTATCATATAAAAGGAGATCTCAAAGAATGAAATAGGTATGTCTTGTGAATATAAATGAAAATACCCTTTAATATGTGTGTGTGTGTGTGTGTGTCTTCGCAGTCCAGATTTTGACTTATAAAGGATTATTCTTAATACGAGGTCTTGTAAATTGACTAATAATATGATAGCAAATTGTGCTTTAGCACAGGAATATAGATATTCATAAAATTTAAACTTTTATAAACTTATTTTAGTTTAGAAGTACAGTTACCCCTCTTTAATTAACAATTACAGTGCAATATCTCTATTGTTTAATAGCGGGGAAATATTTGAAAAGGTTGTTGATAAGAAATTGATCAATTTTAGGTAAAAAATATTTAAATTATATTATGTAAATAACATGATTATCTATATGAGGTGTATTTATTGATTTATGTAAAGCCTTTGATATGGTAGATCACGTAATATTCCTTTATGCAATGGATTGTAATGGAATTAAATGTATTGTACTTAAACATTTTCAAAGTTATTTGTATAATCGAGTACAATATGTTCAAATAAACAGATATATTTCATACTAAGGATATAACTTTTACAATATTTGTTTTATGCCATTTTATTAAAAACAACTGGTCAAAATATATTAAATATCAGAAAATTAAAATGATTAAATATTGATAGTCAAGAGTGAAAAGATATTGTAATTATAATATATGGATAAACATAAAAATTAAAATTTAGTGAAATTTAAAAAAAAGTCTCATATGAGATAAATCAAGTTTAAGAGCAATATCATGTGGTGTTCCGCAAGGCCAAAGGGTCTATATTGGGACCTTTACTAATTCTTATATAATAATTATACGTATTCATAAGTTGCTAAGATAATAATATATCAACACATTTATTAGCTATCTCTATTTATGATCTGACAGCACGGCCATTATTTCTGTAAATATGGTTAATCGGTGCTTAAGAATATAAATAGTGACTTAAATTGCTAATCTACTTGGCTTGTAGTAAATGAAACAAGCTTTATTTTGGTGTTTTCTTTAAGCTAAAATATATTTTCCTCGTATTTATAGTAAGAAAACTGTACTTTACACTTGTATATCTTCATCTACTTTACATCATAATTATTTTGGATGCTCACCTACATAAAATATCTGCAACCACTAGTAACATTAATGACTAATTTGTCGGAGTTATCCCTTTTCAAAAGAACAGACTACACCATTGTTTAGCTTACTTGGATTCCTAAATATGAAACAACTAATAAAGTATAAGGTCTTAATTATAATATCTGTAAAATCATCCACTGCGGTATGTAAACACTTCCACTTATTTAGTTTTAAAGATGTTAGTTAAATTCAAAACTCACCGTAGAGAAAAATTACCAATAAAACTATTGGCTATCAACTTACTGTGGAATGGAGTTAAACTTTAGAACTAATTAAATCAAAATATTAGGTACTAATCAAAACACACATTTGAATAAATCTTATATGTCCTTTCTGACTTTGAAATAGGTATTAGTAATACTAAAAATCAATAATAGTTTTGGCTCTTTTCAGGCATGAAAAGCAACGTTCACATTATTTATTATTATTATTATTTAGCACCACGTCTTACTACCCGTTCGGGTTAAACGCTTAAGTACTAATTACGCTAATGGATTAGGAATTGGGAGGGTTTAATTTAGAGGAAGTGAACCCGCATTTGCTTGGAGGGAGAGTGGAAAACCATTTAGGAACCCCCCCCCCCAGTTCACCCGACCGAGATTCGAACCTCGATCTCCCCGTCCTCGGCGGTCGAGCTTAACACGACTAGCGCGTTAGCCAACTACGCCACCGAGGCGGGTTTCACATTAATTAATGAGGTAATGAAGCTTCTCCAAACATTCCCATCTATCATTACTATCTTTTGAACACTCCCCAAACAACAAGTAATTAATTTCTATTCACTTTAAAAAGGTATTTAGTTATAATTTTTTCTTAACGAAACTGTAAATATCTAGTTTCACACACTATTTCCCACATTCAATTTTTTTTAATGTAAATGATACATTTCAAATATATATTTTGGGTTTTTGTCAACATTTGATAGAGTATAGAAATGTACCTTTATTGCGTAAATCATGTCTTAGATTTTACATTCAACTTAGGCTAGATAATTACTATAGTAGTATTCTTATAGGGAAGATGGTAACTGACAGTTACAAAAGTCTCTAACACTACTTTCGTATATTCATACAATTTATGTGATCTTGAAATTATCACCTAAATGCCTACATATATTTAATTATATATAATTTCTACAATACTAACCAATAGCTTTTGTTTAACGTGGGATTCGTATCTTTCGTGGATTATCGAGATAGTAAGGTTTTTTTTGTAATACTGATATACTGGTAGACATTATGTGACTGTTATGAAATGGTTCTTTGCGTTACCTGAGAGACAACGTGTGGAGGTGACCATACATAGTTTCTTTGTCATGTCCAGGTCGGAGAATTTTCGTTTGCAGGCCCCCTTTACTATTGCCATCTGTTTGAGGAAATTTTGTTTGCAAGCTTCCTTTCTTACTGCCATCTCATAATCTGGTCGGGATATTTTGGTTAGAAGAATTACTGCCTTATTATATTCCTTATGTGGCTGCCAACTTTGAAAATACTTATTTGTAATGTATACAACCATCCTTACCTCAAATACCAGAACCCCCAGGCTGCTTGGTGTGCTCAACATGGAACATGCTACGTAGAGCTGTCCATGTGAGAAACAGACATCCCTTAAATCAAGCCTCACTTACTTCCAGGATTGGTCCTGAGCCTTGTTGTCTGGCATTAAAAGGCAGACTTTCAGGAGGAACTGGGGTTTCTTGAACACAAAGGTGTAATCTGAAGGGCTGAGTTGAATGCAAGGTATGAATAATGTTTCACTATAACCACACCATGTGAAGATGGTAACCTCTATAACGTTGCGATGGAGGTCCTTCACTTGCAGCCTAGTCCGATTACACAGCTTTGGGGTTTCTGATTACTCAACCGTGTCCAGGTGGGCTGATTGTGTGCAGCAACTCTACTGAGTATCGGACAGCATCCTCCATCTACATGATTGAGTCCACTTACTGATAGGTCATCTTCTTCAAGAAAAATGTGCTGAGGGGGAGGTTGTTGATCTCCAACGGCTTATATTTTCTAGGAATTGTAATAGCTCTCTCCCTTAGCCACAAAATATGTTTACCTGTTAGGTTCCTTAGGTCGGAAAATATGATTAAGGCCAGTCTGATCATATCCTCCACTAATTGACATATGTTTGAGGGAACATCTAGCTTTTCATCTACCCACTTCATCCCGCCATTTCCCAATTCTAGCAGACTGTCTGCGAAATCCTCAGTAGTGCCATTTTCTTTCAGGTGAACTCTCATATTTTTATTCAATGACATCTTTTAAATTTTTGGCCATGGATATGATGATTAGGGACCGGATTCATAGGCACAAAAAATGTTTAAAATAGGCAGGCAAATAGGCACTAAAAATATAAGATATAGGCACAAAAATAGGCACTAGAAATATAGGATATAGGCACCAAAATAGGCACTTTAAAAATAGGCACAAAATAATGTAAAATTTATTTTACTACAAGCTACTTACTACATGTAATCTACAAGCAACTCACATTGCTCTGAATCACTATATACTTTTCTAAATTTTCACTAGTGAAATTTGTTCTGTGGTCCGATAGAATATTTTTAAAGTTTGGAAAGATTCTTTCAACTTCACAGGAAGTCAATGGACAAAATTTTAAATTTGACAATTCTGAAGAGTTTAAACTTATCTCCTGCAATGACGTGCTTTGCCCTCCCAAGATTTCTGATACTGCTCCCATTGTTCTCCATCCGGGATTTCGTTGTAGTACTTGTTCAAGTTTTGTTGCGATTGACGAGGCAACAGGTTCGGGGGCTTGCTTTACGCCTTCTTGTATTGTATGCATTATCTTCACCGATTCTATTAAAGGCAGATCCCTGGCTTCCAGTGACACGATAGCTACAGGAAGGTTGCCGAAATAGCTCTTTACATAGGCCAAATCAGACACAACAGTGCTAGAAGATGGAGCAATCTTTGCCTCTCTTATTGACACAGCATCCTCTTCAAAAAATGTTTGAATTACCTGAAATTATTGAGAATCAATTCATTATTTAAATTTTGAACAAAATTAACAAGCTATAATAAAATTATAGAAGGGATTATTTAAGTATTTAGCTCTGAATAAATAGAAAAACAGTTTTTTAAAAATATACACGTACCCTTTGAATTTTGTCCAGGTGGTCAGCATAGTACACTGCTGCTTGTAACCAGGTACCCCAACGTGTTAGAACTGGTTGTGGTGGAAGAGGTTTTTTCGGCAAGTTTTCCCTAAATGTTGCTATGCGCGAAGGAGCTTTCAAAAATACTTTTTTGACAGATGAAATTACAGCATTTATATTCGGGAACTGTGCACGAATGTGTTCTGCGACTCCGTGAACGGCGTGTGCTAGGCAGGTAACATGAATTACTTTTGGGCAGAACACCTTTAAACACTCCCCAGCTTTTAACATATATGCTGCACTATCTGTCAGCAGCACCATAAATTTCTCGTCATTGTTTTCTGATGGCCAAAGCACTCCTGTAACAGAACAATAAAATAAATATCTAGTCTCACAGAATTACATAGGATAAAGTTCCGAATCTAAAAACTTATATAAATTCAACTTACGCAGAGAATGGCGAACAACTCTGGCAATTGTCGAGCTGTTAGTGACTTCAATCACTCTTGAGGCAATCAAGTGCGGAGAACTGGGTCCTGTGGAGTCAAGTTTACCGACCACGATATTTGCGATGTATCTGTCGCAACGATCAGTTGTCTCATCGACACTTGCCCAAAAGTAGGAATCTCCAATATCTTCTTTCAT
>CABFWO010000411.1:37824-56574 GCA_902155825.1 Timema genevievae
CCCCCCCCTCCAAAAGCTTTGCAGCCATGCCCGATGAAGCAACCACCATCGCGATTCCCCTGTTATTTCTCACTTTGACTAGTAGCAGGTTTATCTCATGAATGTTTTTTCTGTACCTCCTGGGGCATCCAAAAACAGAACAGTGCCCTCTACAGCATCTAAGATTTTAATTACATTCTTATAAACCGTCATCAGATTTTTCGTCAGCCTTAGCTTGTTTTATACCACACTGAGAGGTATTTGTTTCTATTAGTTGGAGGACTTTTAAACCTCTTCCTCTTCCCATTTTTCCAATTACATTTACAAATTTAAAATTTAAGACTTATTTTGTTAGCTGGAGGTGTTTTTATACCTGCTGGTTAAAGTTAAATTTTCTACCACACCTAAAAGCTTTTTCTTGGTTTTAAGCCCATCTCTTCCCTTAGTTACCAGAGTCCCATTAAAAATTTAAAATGTTTAGACTTAAATGCATATTTGGAGTAATCTCTTTAACTGCCAATCAAATTTAAATTTGCTTACACACTGAAATGCAGTTATTTATACCCCTCCTTCACCACTCTCTTTTCTCCAAATCCCTCTAAGAAATCTCATATTTCAATATATATTTGTATATCTGGAGCTATCTCTCTACCTGTCTGCAAAATTTTAAGTTTCTACCTAATTTAAAAAGTTTTTTTCGAACTATAGAACCCCCCATTTCTTTGATACCCATTTTGAAATCTCCCATTTTTAAATATTTCTGGTTATACGAGGAAATCCGTCTAGCTTTCTTCCAAATTTCAGCTTTGCAGCTCATATATCTAATTTTATTTTCACAATCACTTTTTCCAACCCCCGTTTCACCCCCTTGGGTATTGAATTTCTCAAATCCTCTTCTTATCGGATGCCCCAGACCTAAAAGGAACCTCCCTACTGAATTTCAAAGCTTAAAGTTAAAGCTTAAAGCTCAATGGGTTCGTGAGATAGTATGATAGTCAGTAAGTCAGGGATTTCGTATTTCTAATATGTATATATTAATATTTAATTGACTAAAGTTGTTTTTCCTCACTTTGAATGTATACATTGACTCAATACGTCATTGCGTTTTTTTCTTGTTTTTTTACCAATGATTATGAATCAGTAGACACTAATATTATTTAAATTAAAAAATTTATAAAAGGGATATTTTCAATATTTACCTTTTTTTTTTACGCAGCATCATGGTCGACTTTTAATATAACATTTTCACTTCCCACTTGGCACAAGACGGCTATTGCAGAGTGCCTTATCTCACAGGACGCTTATTTTGGGAAACAATTGAAGCTAGATTTTATCAGCCGAGAAATTACATCTCTAACCAGCGGTATTTAAATAAACGCAGAGATGAAACTAATTATTGTATTCTTTCTGATTTTTTTTATTACAAATGAGTATATATGTCCCTATTGTTTTAAATATATATCTTATTCCTATATAATAAATGGACCGCCTCTGTGGTCTAGTGGTCAAAGTCCTGGATACAGATCCAAAGGGCCCGGTTTCGATCCCCGGCGCTTTCAAAAATTTATCTGTGTATCAGTGGGTCTGTAACGAGATTAAACTCAGCCTCGTGAGGACAAATGAGGAGCTATTGGAATAAAGATCGTAGCAATTTTGGTTTAGATAAGCGAGATTAACGGCCGGAGGGCTCATTGTGCTGATCATATGACACCCTCTACCAGAAAATCTTGGCACTACTATCGCTAGCTGCGGCGGCCGCTCGGTCGGTATAGCTTGATTGTGGGTCCACACCATGGAGATTTTTTTTTGTATAGTACGAGTACATGTTTTATTATTGTTAGCATCACGTCTTACTACCCTTTCGGGTTATACACACTTACGCTAATGTGTAATGGTAGGATGATTGTGAGATGAAATGGAAGACCTACAGTTTAACGTAGAATCCGAACCACGGTGAAGGCCTGGCATTCCACACCTTCACAAGTTGTGATTAATACACGTCTTGTTAGAGGTGAAGGAAGGGTTTGGCAATCAGATAAATCTGTGTTGGGACTGAAGATTGAACCCCGGACCCCCAATACAGAAGTCTGACAACTTACCCCTAGACCGCTAGGGCACCTACATGTTTTATACAAATAAGCTCACTTAGCAACAAGCCTTTGAATGTAAAAACCATTCCAAAGAGGATTGAGGTGCTACTTGTTTCAGAATGGCAGGTTTCTTGGGGAGGATTAAAATTCAAACTTTTTTTATTTAATATTTGACGTATTTTGGAATTAGATATCGTGAAATGATCGTGACAGACAGACAAACAGAGAGACAAACAAACTATTTTATTAATATAGATTCCACCTGGCGTAATTTAGGGGTCGGAGCCCAAATAGTTAAACAATCACGTCATTTTTCTTCAATAAAAAAATAAACAGCGAGAAAAATTAATATAATCACGTATCCCATTTAACCTTGTTTTCTAGTATAATCATGTTTGAACTCTGGTAATATGGAGCTGTTTAACACTATAGGAAGGGCTCAAAATAGCCACATTTAGGCTAAATGCAAGCCTGCAGTCCTGTTGTAGAATACCGCACTATTTCAAACTCTTGGAATAATCCATAGAATATACCTAGACAAGTCAAGAGATATCAAGTGTGGTATACAAACAGTTTAGTAGAACTACTTGGTTGTGACCCGGAAATAAGGTCAAATGGGACACATGTTCATATGAACGTTTTTAATCGTTTTTATGTATGTTATCCACCGTTGAAATGGGCCCCACATATTACGGTACATCCTGTACTTATATAAATACAAAATATTTATAATTTTCAGGTGTCACTTTTGATATTTATTTGAGGTATTTAACGTGCACTTTCTGTACCAACTGATTGTATCAGCACAAGATAATTTATGAGTGAGAGTGAAAGGTCCTATCAATTTTGCCTGAAAGGTATTTTCACATACCTTACAGAGTTTTTTTTACACACCACAATCAACATGGGGCCGACGGCTTTACTTACTATCCGAAGGAAGTTGTTCTACGGATTTTTATCACTTAAGAAAATTCCGTCAACCCCAGATGGCTTTGAACCCACAAATATCGGGTCCTGAGGTCCTGAGTATTTTTTTCCCCAAGTCCACTGAGAGATTCACCACTTGTTTTTTCACGCACCACGTCTTGCTACCCGTTCAGGTTAAACGCTTTTGTACTAACTACGTTAATGAGTTAAGGATTATAGAGGTTATCTAGAGGAAGTGTACCTGCATTTGCGTGGAGAAACTAATAGTGGAAAACTATTTTGAAAAAAAACTTTTAGTACACTCGACCTAGATTAAAACCTCGATCTCTTCGTTATAATTAATTTAGTCTACTGATAAATTAGCGTCTTAGACCATGCGGCCACCGAAGTGGGTGCTAGATAATATAAATATCTATAAAATATTAAAATAATAAATATATTGACCATAAAATAATGTGTTTGTATTCTCTAAAAGGTTCTTCCTATTAGGATTACACTATAGTATGTGTTAGGTGGAGTAGGAAGCATCCATCACCGGCGTGTTTGCGCTGACCCGATAGAAGGACGTAACAACCAGACTATCAGCACAGTGAATTATCGTCTCAACCAATCACTCGGCAATACTTTGTTAAATATCAGGGAAAGTAGCGGTATTGTTGATACCCTCCCTGAAGGTACGTAGGAAAAAGTCTAACTTACAAAATGTTCATCGCTATAGTAAGATTATGGTCGGAAGAAACATTTATAAAACACAAACATATATTCTTAAATTTCTCTTACCTTAACTTACATTAAAAAAACAAATCTAGGGTGTTCGAAAACTAGGTGCTAAAGAAGATATTTGGTCCATAAAGGAATAAGGCTACTGGGGAGTGGAGGAAGTTAAATATTAATGAGTTACATACTCATCACAAGATAGTGTTAGGAAAATTAAGTCTCGTAGATTACAGTAGGCTGGACATGCAGTGCATATGGGAGATTCTTCTAGAACCAAGAACCTAGAATTCAAATGTATTTACAGTTTCTTTAGATCTGATATTTCCATTTTATGACCAATATCTTCAACACACTGGTTCCACCAACACAAAACATTGTGTGCGCCTGACATGTTTTAAAAGCAATCAGAACAACACAAGTGTAAAGCTAATCACAGAAGATACAGGGGCTTCATTCAAATATTTTTCTAGCCCTGCTTTTACCAGTTTTTGTTTTGTTTCAGTGAGTACCATTAGTGTCACTGGTGATCCCAGTACAGTTTTTTCTTAAATGATGTATATTAATCGTAAATTTTATCACAATATGAGTTTTTATTTAAACGTTATATGGTTTTATTACTTTAAAAATAAAAAACTAGTTTACATTATTATTTTTTAGGTAAAAAAAGTATATAGAATACAACTTGTATGGCTATAAAAAGCTTTTTTTATATAATACATGTAACATGATCTGTTACTCGCAATCTATTCATGAAATTAATGAAATTTTCAACTAAAAGATTAATACTTTACCCATCAATAATTATAATTTCTATATGATAATCAATTTTATAATATACATAATACACGCTTTACAGTTTTTTTAAACTGATGTTGTCCAAGAAATAGCAGCACGTTGCTATTTGTTTTGCTTATAGATCCACCCAGTTTCATTAGAGCCCCTTTCTCATAATTTGTGTTGAAATTCCATTTTGATTCAACTGTATTCAAATAACAAAAACATTTAGGCAATTTATTTCAACATAATGGCGCGACTACCCCTCACTACCTTTTTTTTTTAGTTTGGTTTTCTATACCAACTGTAATGATATCTCGAGCCTATACGTTGGAACTTAGAAGTCACTTTTCTAATGTTACGGCCCACAATTCATGGCTCGCAGAGGGTGCTACATTTTGTAATGACAGGGTTTTAATTCACAATTCATGAGCTTTAATATTATATTGATTAGGTTGATACGATTTATTGTCAGGATATATATATTTTAAATCACCTATGTAAATATAATTACGTGTTTACTCAGCATTATCACTGTAATGGACAGGGCAAATTTGCTAGCCGATGTCAAACGCGCTGCTATTTCACTTATTAGGGAACTGGGATTATTAAAATGTGATAGGCCCAAGATTGATCCAATTTAGTGACCGACGTGGAATACTTTGGGTACTGACTCAGATTAGGTGATATATATATATATTAAGAACGTAGGTCTTGACTGCTTGATGACTATCACGCGATTGTCATCACCTCCGTTTTCCAGCATGGCTGTTTACGAAGACTTTGCTTTTAGAACATTCGAGTAACGTGATTCATTCGTCCCTCGTCTCCTCCCCTCTAACTCCATCCCTTTTGTACTTGAAGAATATTTTGCCTTGGTGGCTGGTACAGAGAGCTAGAAGGCTATTGCGTCACGTAGATATTTACTGCGAAATATGGTGTAAATTAAATAAATGTTTAATATTATTATAAAAATCGGATATGATTATCTTTATTAAATGATCATTAGGAATATGTAAAATATAATTGTTACATAACCTACTGTTCCAACTTTTCCATAGTGTCAACTCTGGACTTTGTTGAATTATTGTCGAGAATCATAGCGGGTTTGACTCTTTCTTTATCTTCTGTTTCAGCTGACTAATGAATGGTACTCAAAGAGTCACCACTCCGCCTTCTTTATTTTAAGGACAATAGGATATAATTGTCGCTGAATTCTGATATTCAAACGGAGATAGTAATAATATTGCGTATCTTGGCTACATCATTCCTAGCCCAGTTTGTGGAAAGATTAGCCGGTACTAATGTACCGCTGCCCAGGAGGCATCCAAATGTACTAATCGTACAGCCTTTCCATGGAGGCTCTTTCAATGTCGAGAAGAGATGATGATGATGATAGTGACCATGAGGGTATGGATCCAGTTTAAATACTTAAACCTAATTTAAGCCTAACTAACCAAACCCTGGTGACATTTGGAGTAATTCCTCTTTGGGAAAAGTACCCAAGGTATCAGCTAGATATTGAAACCCGGACTCCTAGGTTCGTAGCCAGGCGCACTGATCAGTACACCAGGGGGTCGGTTTAAACCGATATGAGTACAATTCTCTACCTATTGAAGTTATTAACTCGAGAAATAACTCAGATACTTTTTTTTAGTTACTGCGTCTTACTACCCATTCAATTTATACGCTTATGTACTAATTACGCTAGTAGTTTTAGAGATTAGGAAGGCTTTGTTTAGAGGAAGTGTATCCGAATTTGCGTGGAAGAAGAGTGGAAAACCATTTTGAAAAAACCACACCCACTATATCCGATCGAGATTCGAACTTCAATCTCCCCTACAGTGGCAGTTTAGTCTATTGCTAGAGTATAGCGTTAGACCACGTGGCCACCGAAGCGGGTCATATTTTATTATTACTCCTAGTAGCTCTAGTTGTTTATTTTCCAACACTATTGTTAGACTAATACCTTGGCTACACAAACAAATACGCACGCAACGGAAGCTACTAGTCAAAAAGATCGCAACCACATTAGACATTGGTAATGGCCGCACTGCTCCGTTGGTGCTATGTATGCTAAGTACGCTTGCTACGTTGGACGTTTATCCAGCGATCCGAGGAAAAGGATATTTGGGGAACGTAGTGGACTACGCGCTTGCGTAAAACGGGCAATCTCATGTGTTTGTAAAAGAGTTCCATCGACACCTCAGGTCTAAGCTAAGTTCTAAGCTTAGTTTAGTATTTTTCAACTCTACTTGTATTTTACTACTTCTTGCCTATACTCGTGTTTTTTATCTTGTGATTTTTTTACAACAGTATATCGAAAGCTGTAATCGAAAAAATTCGGAATTATCAGTGTTTATGGAAAATATATACCACTACTGTCAACTGTCTCTTTAAGCAACGGTAAAGGTAAAATATTATAATTAGAATCATCACAGTCCCACGATACACTATGAACACCAACAATTTTTGATGAAGACTTGTGGAAAACGGCCACAGTGTAGCTCTCTGTATGGTCACTCAGTGTAGCTTACGTAGCTTCCGTAGACTCCGTAGCATAGTGGTCTGTGTGGCTGTGACGTTAGACTGTTCAGAAATAGTATTCCTTCAAATTTAATCCAAGTCATTTGTAAGGTCAAGCAAGACCACTATTTTATCAATTCTCTATGTACTGTAGGTGCTGCCATCTTTTGGTTTGGTTTAAAACTTAAAATTTATTTATAATATTACACAATAGATTGTACTTATTTATTAAAAAATAAGTTTAATAAAATCTGTTAAAAAACTAATTTATTTAAGCTTGGGGTCAGCTATGACCTCAATAAACGGTACTGAGTGGAACAAACGGCATTTGCTAATATTAATTTTTTTTAAAACCGGTGTGAAGTAAATATATAGATGAAGAAAGTACATTTTTTTTCAGAATTTTCTAAAATATATTACAGGCTATACAGAACAACAGATTGCGTAGGGGTATCCAGTGATACTAGGATACTAGTAATACTAGGAGGGTTGAATCATATACATTTATTACAATATTTGTACGTGGGAATATTATAAATAAAATAATTAGATGAATATCTGAGCATTTTTTCATGTTATACATTATAAACTAACCCAACCTAATGCCGATATCACGATCAACTTAACGTTCACTTAAGGTCAACTTAACGTAACTTAACATAAATATTCTCCTCATTTTTTTAAATGGAAGCGATCACGATGCAGTTAACTTAACGTTGACTTGCAGTTAACTTAACGTAATGCCAGGATCACGATCAACTTAACGTAACGTTACTTGAAGGGTATCACGTGATCTAGCCAGCCAATCACTATGCGAGTGACGTCACCAGGGCTATTTAGTAATTCATTTGTTGGTATTATGACTAATGTTTACTCTTTAGCATAAGTTCTAGTGATCAGACATTGAAACAAAATAATTTAATTAAAATAGGAAAGCTAGATTTATCAAAAAAGTTTAGTAATATATATTTATTACATCGATTGAAAACTGTAAGCATTCACAGATCATCACTGTAAAACTAGTACAAATCACAGATCATACTCGAGAATGAAGATGTTTGGCTCGAGTTGTTACGTTAAGTTACGTGAATCGTGATCACACATACGTTAAGTTAACTTTAAATTAACTTTAAGTGAACGTTACATTAAGTTGATCGTGATCCCGGCATAACAAGCCTAACCTTTCATGTCTCAAACAAATAAAGGAGTAATACGCATTAATTATAAACTAACCTAACCTAACAAACCTCAAATTTAATGTCTTAGACAGTTAAAAGAGTGTTTAATATTTACTTAGAATTTCAGTGGTTTTTCTGCAGCTTTGTCACATAATTATAATACTGAAAGAAGAAGCGTTAACCAACATGATGAAATGCGAATTAAAAGTTTATTGTGCTCGCTAATTAGGTTAATAATAATTGTCTAATTTATTAAACAAACTATCGTAATATTGAAATTCCAAGTACCTATATAATGTGTTCGTTATGATTATGAACGATGTTTGGAAGTTTTTTGGTTTGGGGGTATATGCGCCACCTTAAAATCTGTTGTTTATCTGCAATTTTACCCGTAATTCACACTTGTATCCCATTTGTCTCTGTCTTGTTAATATTACTGCGGATATTCGCGTCTTCTAGCACTTTGTCCTCCCCTGCGTTGTCGTGTACGTACGTGGCACAGGTTTGGACTGCCGCCGCAGCGCTATCGTCATCTGTTCGTCCGCTCCGCGTGTTTCCTCTCCTTTTAGTTCAGTCAGTGGGCCAGATCGTGGGGCAGCGCTAGGTCGTATCGACAAGAATGGCGCGCTTACTCGATTCGGCACGAGTCTAGCAGGAGGAGGGCAGACTGTTAACAATCAAACTTTTTACCTTCGTGGTGGAGGAGGGGAACATTGTTACAAAGTGATATCACCGTTTACATAAGTGTGTGTGCCTTTCGTCTGTAATCTAGTTCAGGTGGGGTGCCATCTTGTTTTTATATTTGACGTACTCTTGTGCACTGCTACCTGTCTACAGGTAATTTGTTAGGTGGTAACTGATAAGATCGTTTCGAACAATACATTCGAAAGTTATATTCGTTCGTGTGTTTTTTGTGTGGCCTTTTTTTTAAAGAATCCGTTCGCTGACAATACAGGTAAGCTCTTGGACGATTTATTAATATAAATGTAAGCCTATATCCTTATAGTTTAATTTTTAAGTTGCATTAGAACGGCAAAATAATCTTCCTTCATAGCTTTACCCTGATTTTGGTTAGAAGAAGAGTTTAGAAAATTCAAACAGATTTCTTTGCGGCCAACATTGATAACATTAAATTATATTATTTTTTATTTTTTTATGACTATTGATAATATCCATCAAAAGTGACAGCTGCGGAAAACATGACTTGATGTATGAACGTATTAAGATGGTTTTAGTGATGTTAGTACTAACAGATACTGTTCATCCTACCAAAATCATAATAATATACAGTCTAATTTTCTCGGGAAGGGGATTTATCTGACTGCTAGAAAAGTGACTAGATCTGCTTTCATGTATTCATACGTCAACTCATGTGATAAGCAGCTGTCACTTTTGATAGATATTATCAATACCTATTCAATAACATTAATAAATATATTAGAATGTTATTAATTTTGGCCGCATAACAATGTGTTTGTATTTTCTAATATAACCTTTATATGAAAATTAGACTCTGGGTGTAACCAAACTGGATCGCATCCATTATTTTAAGTTGTGTGATGCCTGTTTTAGGAGAAACAAACATTTCCATACTAAGATTTGTAAAACAATTTTATTGTGAATTTGTTTCTTAAGTTGGACTCATTATAATGTATAACCCACTTCAGTGTCCTAACAGTCTAAGGCGTCACACTCGTGTTGGACTGGCCTGCTGGTGGGGAGATCAGGGTTTGAATCCCGGTCGGGTTTGCCAAAGGGGTTTTTTCTTCAATGGTTTCCCACTCTTTCCACGCAAATGTGGGTAGATTACCTCTAAAATGCTTCCTTCCTCATCTCTACCCCATTAGAGTAACTATCATGTATGCATATAGCTTGAACAGCAAAAATACGCGGTGGTAAATAAATATGTATAGTAGGATTCGGTAGAAAAGACAGTAGCAAACAATTACTAAAGTTAATAAAACCACTTTATTATATTCCAAGTCATGGGGTCTGCCGCTGTCACTTTTAATCATTTATTTATTTATTTTTTATTTATTTATCACCGCGTCTTACTAACCGTTCAGGTTGTACACATAATATATGATAATTACTCTAATGGATTAGGAATTAGGAAGGAAGAATTTTACAGGTAATACAGACTCATTTGCAAGGAAGGAAAGTTGGAAAGTGTTTAAGAAAAACTATCCTAAGAAGACCCGTTCAGGACTCTAACCCCGATCTTTCCGCCAACAACAGGCCAGTCTAACACAAGTGACACCTTAAACGATTCGGCCACAGAAGCGGGTTGCTATACCTGCTTCCTAAACTATCCAAACAGAGGGGGGGAGGGGGGCAGTGGGGGGAATATAGACTCTCTGAATACACTGCGTCTCGCTACATATTCGGGTAGGTATCCTGGCGGTCTAGGGGTAAGGTGTCAGACTTCTGTGCTGGGAGTCCGGTCTTCAATCCTTGGTCCCAGCACAAATTTATCTGATTGCCAAACCCTTCCTTCACCTCTGACAAGACGTGTATTAATCCTAACTTGTGAATGTGTGGAATGCCAGGCCTCCACCGTGGTTCGGATTCCACGTTAAACTGTAGGTCCTCCATTTCATCTCACAATCAACCCTTCCATTGCACACTAGCGTAAGTGCGTATAACCCAGACGGGTAGTAAGACGCGGTGCTAATAATAAGAATAAGAATACATATTCGGATTCCAAATTTTGGAATATCTGAATTTCTACCCTAATGAGGTTGAAATGAGGAAGGTAAAATAAAATAGGATATTTATTCGCATTTGCGTAGAGGTAAAGAGGAAAACTATTTAGAAGAAAAAAAAACCTACAAAATCTCCAACCGGGACTCGAACACTGACCTTTGGAGGTCACTATTAAAACTAGAACACTCCAGTATCCGCGTACCCACCAATGGGTGGCTTACAAAATAATAAACATGATAAATTAAGTTCCTTTACATAAACGTGTATTTTTTTAAATATTAAACTCATTGCTATCTTAGTCATGCATCTCACCCTCCAATTTTTATTTTTTTTCTGATTTGTAAATATTTTGCTAATAAAGTACAAGGATGGCTTTGAAGACACCTTTTAGGAAGCCCCCTTGCCCTTCTTAAAGTATCGATCCGCTATAAACCTGTGTGACCTTGGAGAATAAAACCCTAGCAACTCATCTTCACAGCGCGGATTGTGGAGTGACCTACTTTACAGGGGCTGGACGAGAGGTGGGATATAGCGAACGAGAGAGTTAAGGGCAGTATTTTTGCAGTTCTTATAGCAACACTTTTTTAATAAATAAAATATTGCTCCGGTAGAAATATAGTGTTTAATTTTCTTAACATGATGATATCAACAGTTCTTGAATACATCAAGAGTGTTCTGGAATTTAATAACTTTTCCTATTCTTTTAAAAAAGTTTTTCATCTAATGCCGCTATGACAAATATTTAACAGCTGTTGATATCATCATATGAACAAAATTAAACTCGTATGTTTTTAATAGAGCCCTATTTTATTTTATTTGGACAAAATAAATGTTTTGATATAAAAACAATTTAATATGATAAAGGAATTAATTTTAAAATTCATATAAAAAAGTTATCTTAACCATTTAAGCATTGATCCAAACGTGAAATTTCTATTTTCTTAATAAAACAATAATCAATTGTTTATTTTATGGTACTAAGAGTGTCCAGGGGCGTAAAAAGCTAATTTTTGTAGGAGATATCCCCTTGAAAAATGTTACTATATTTTTAGTCAATAAATTTTGTATATGCATATATGTACTCGTCAAAGTAGGGGGCATATAAAATTCCAGGTGGGGTGTCATAAACCTCCCGTCCTCACCCCTTCTGTGCCCTTTAGAATGTTCCATTCGACAAGAATATTGGGGGAAGGGGGCGTGTCCCCCTACTAACGACGTCCATGTCTTAAGGAAATTGTAGGAAACTAGAGCTAGCCTTCACTAAACAAATTCAGTAGTTCGTTGTTAGGGAAGCAATCTAAAATTCTAAATTATTTAAGGATTATTTTAGTGGTCGACCTCGATGGTCTTGGGTAAAGTTCTAGCCTCAGGCCCTGTTGTTCGTGGGTTCAAACCCAGCCAAGATTGACGGATTTTTCTTGAGCGATAAAAATCCGTAGCACAACTTCCTTCGGAGGGGAATTAAAGCTTTCAGTCCTATGTCGATTGTGGCATGTAAAATAACCCTGGAAGTTAAATGAAAATACCCTTTCCCGGCAAAATTGGTAGGCCCTTTAGCTCTCGCTCATAGAAATTCTCATGTGCTGGTATAATCAGTCGGTTCAGAAAGTGCGTGTAAAATACCTCAAATAAATAAATAAAAATATATTGGTGGTTTTGAAGCGTCAGAGCACCATTCTTATTACAAGGTTCCGGATTTTGATAGCAAATTTTTATTTTTTTATTTTTTACAGACAATGCTCATAAGCATGTAAATTCTGTTAATGATCGTTTGGTTGAGGAAACTTTTTTTATGGGTAAATATTTGGAATTTTTATCACAAATTTTCTTGGTTTGCATCATTTTTGAGTAAATTTATGTTGGAATAAGTAGGTCTATACTTTTAAATACCATTAATATTTTATAAATGCATAATTACCACATTTGACCTAGTAATGGTGGTGGTGGTGGTGGTAGTACCACCCACTTTACTTTCCACCTTAATTACAATTATTGGAACCCCCAGCTACTTTTGGATCTCCAGATGTTTTAAAAAAACGTAAGTAAATTGAAACGAAACAAACAAAATAATTGTTTTATTCTCAAATAAATAATGAAACACGATATTAACATATTGTAAAAATAAATGAAAAAATTCTCCGAATTCCTATGTTCAGGCTACTACTAACAACTTTACCTCAGCTCTACAATTTGAGTCCCCGGCTGCTATCATGACTCCAGCTGCTATTAGATCAAATACAGTACCCAAACATATATTTTTCCGACACGCAGTTGTCTGCATGAGAAGATGATGCGGCCAATGAACTTTGAATCTTCTTTGCTTGTAAAGTTGTAAAACACACATTCCTGGGAAAGGTTGCGTTGGGAGGCGGTAGCTATTACTTCTGAAACAGATATTTGTAAATCAATATTATATTCAACAGTTGGCAAGAGTTTTAGCTGTTAAAGGATTTTCATCGCATATTCTGGTTTTTATTTGTAAAGTGCATGTTTGATTAATTCGTGTGCATTCATTAAGGGTTTTTATTAATATTTTAAGGTAATATTTTTTAAAACATAAAGTCAATTTTGGATCATGTTTAGTTCAGTTTATAGGTCATTTTGTCATAATATTTATGTCATAAAAATTCCGGGCCCTGCTCATATGAAATATTGATGTGTGAGAATATTCTTACCTTCAACAGGGCTACTAGCTCTGTTCTGAAAGTTCGTAGCCATAGTATACTCCATTCACGGTAGGAATTACTCTCTGAAAGGTCTTTTTTCCTACCACTATCCTACTATATAATAGCTTTCTGGTAGGGAAAAAGGCCTTTCAGAAAACAATTCCTACGCTGAACAGACTTTAGATTTTCAACCTCAAACAGTAGGTTGCATACCAGTTTCGGTGGCCGCGGCGTTTAACGCGCTACTCTCATGTTGGACTGGATTGCCGAAGAATGGGAGTTTGAGGTTCAATCCCGGTCGGGTGCACTGCGGGTGGTTTTGCCTCTCTACCTTCACGCAAATGCTGGTGCAGTTAGTCTAAAATTAAGCCTTACTAATCCCTAACCCATTAGTGTAATTAACACACAGATGTATAATCTGAACAGGTAGTAAAGGCACGGCGCTAAAAAAAAAAAGCTACTTCATTTACTGAGTGAGTTTTTTTCTTCGTTTTGACAGATCCAGCTCTGGGATATAGTGTTTATAAACCACTATATCTTCTAGTAATATCTATCGAAAGTAAGTTGTTAGTTTAATTGGTCTGTTTAAGTTTCATTTATGGCTCTAAAAAAATATAAAAGTGGCAGAGGTATGAACGATACTAGTAATAATAACATTCAATATACAGCAAGTCCCTGTGATGAATGTAGTGAAGGTGTCGCTTGTAGGGTCAGATGATGTCTGAACGATACTAGTAATAACATTCAATATACAGCCAGTCCCTGTGATGAATGTAGTGAAGGTGTTGCTTGTAGGGTCAGTTGGTTGCTGTATTTCGATGGTCTTGTCAGAACTGATGTGCAAAGGAACCTTCTGTCTCGATGAGGAAAGCAACGGGAAACTACCTCACTCCTCATTTCCTCGGTACGCCTCTTCAGAGTTGCCTATGCTTTACAGCCGTGGAACTGTTGAAGATTCATCCAATCTTCGGGTTGAGGACTGTACTATACATATATACAGTATTTATATTGCAGTGGCGTGAAGTGTGCCCAGAGTAAACATGGTTTGTTTAAACTTTAGCCGAGAGTTATCACTCGGTAAGACACTCATTAGTCGGCTATCAAAGGAGATACCTTCTTGTGTGAGGTGTGTAGAGCAGAGCCATTGCATGATCGGTCAAATGGGGAACGATTGAGGAAGAATATATCACAGGTACAGTTTAAACAAGCTCTGCTTACCCTGGAAACACGACATGACACTGTTATTTTATTTATTTAGCACAGCGTCCTACTACCCGTTCGGGTTATACGCTTTTACTAATTAAGTTAATGGATTAGGAATGGGGAAGGATGAATAAAGAGGAAGTAAACCCGCATTTGTGTAGAGAGAGAGTGGAAAACCTTTTGATAAAAACCACTCCTCCAGTACACCCGAGCGAGATTCGAATCTCGGCTCTCTCCGTCCTCGGTACTATACCTCAACACAAAACTAGCGCGTTAGATAATTATGCCACCGTTAAATATTGCCTTTCCAGACGAACGTTGGGTGAATCATCAAAATTCTCCTTGTCGTCTTACATTAATTATTAAATAGGTTTGGTTCTCGGCTTTAGGCGATATCATTAATTTGTTTTTTAAAATACTTTTTATGCTTGAATCATTCACTTTATTAACACGTGGTCAGCTGGCCAGAGTGGTTGGATATGCGCATATGTATTAACTACACTAGTGAGTTAAGGATGAGGAAGGTTAAATCTAGTGGAATTGTAACCACATTTGCTCGGAGGGAGAGTGGAAACTCAACTATAAAAAACCACCCGATAAGTATGGGAACCCTTATCTCACCCTCATCTGTCAGTAAAGTCTATTGTGAGAGTCACGCCTTAGACTATTTGTTCACCGAAGCGGATATAACCACGGCATATCCTCATAAATTACACTTAACTTTCCACCGCGTATTTTTCATTTTATTTTAAAGGTGCTACTTATTCAAAGGGACATATTTATAATGGGAATGACAATTCTAAAGCTTTAAGACTCTTAAAACGATCCCATTAAAAAAAAAATTAGGACTTTTGAACAATAACTTTGAAGAAAGTTTGGGACCTATGTATATAATCTAAGAACTTTTAATATATCTCGAAAAACTTCTTTGAAACTCGTGTAGATTTAATATTCTCGTACCTTTTTAAATTATAAAACTTTGTTAAAATATTAAGATATTTTAATACAAGAGGGACTTGTTTGTATCTTGTGGCTTATTTTTGATGTGAATAACATTTTAAATTAACAAACCATTTCTTAAAAAAAAATGCTGGATTTCTGAACGTTTTTAACATGTCATAGTTCTCGAGTCACTGGTCCACTTCTGTGTAGTTGAGTTGCGGCCTAATTTTGAAATCATGTACGAGTTGCCCGGCCCGGATTTTTGAGACACACTACGAGTTGCGGCCCACTCACTTGAGAGAGAGGTATGAGTTATGTCCACCTAATTATTAATCTGCTTTCTATCGTGTTGTCTTAAGTTTCAGATAGAAACTATCATCGTCTTATGCTGACATCCCTCGTAATATCCAAACTCACTTAGTTCTTGTAGGTCATTTTTTTTGGCAAAAAACTTTAAGGCTAGGTTAGGTTAGGTTAGGCTAGGTTAGGTTAGGTTAGGTTAGGTTAGGCTAGGTTAGGCTAGGCTAGGCTAGGCTAGGTTAGGCTAGGTTAGGTTAGGCTAGGTTAGGCTAGGTTAGGCTAGGCTAGGTTAGGCTAGGTTAGGCTAGGCTAGGTTAGGCTAGGCTATGTCAGGCTAGGTCAGGCTAGGTCAGGTCAGGTTAGGTAAGACTAGGTCAGGTCAACAGCCTGGACCGCAATTCGAACGCGGTTCTAGAAGTGGGGCCACAATTCAAATGTCTATATAGACCTTTATTATCAAAATCATGCTTCGGTCGATAAGTTAAGTTTTGTTTTCTACACATATTAAATCTCAACAGTTCTTGAATATTTGTTAGGGACGTCGAAGAATTTTAAGAGGACTTTTTCTCTTCATTAAAAAAAAGTTTTTATTCAAACGCTAAAATTATACCCTTGACGAATATTCAAGACTGTTGTTATTACTACGTGTAGAAAATTAAATTCAACCTATATACTTAAGAATACTTTTTTTTATCTAAAAAGGTGTTTTTTGTTATTAAAAATTATAAAAAAAAATTTGATCTTAACTCGCGTTCCCTTCCGTTCCACCTTAAATAAAACCAATGATTAAAAATTAAACTTGTTGAAAATTTGTCTCAGGTTTTTTTTAGTCAAAATAATTAAACTTTACCACATTAATCTAATCTCCCCTCCGGAAAGATAACGAGGTGTTTGAAGATGATTAGATTAAAGTAATTGACAGCTGTGTAATGGTCTGACACATGTTTCACAATTACATTTTATTTCTATTAAAACCTTTGTCTCCACGCCCACCATTCTCTTATCATCACGTGGTTTTGGAAATAATTTTACTTAAGAGGGTTTGCTCCCTAAGCCCGAAAGTTTCCAATATGACGTTCATAGATAGCCTATATAATTATGGTCTGAAACCAATATCACACACACACACATAATATATATAAACCGCTTCGGTGGCCGCGTGGTCTAACACGCTACTCTTGTAGTAGGCTAAACATCCGATGACGGGGATATCGAGGTTCGAATCTCGGTAGGGTGTGCTAAGGGTGGTTTTTCAAAAATGGTTTCCACTCTACCTCCACGCAAATGAAGGTACTTCATATTATTATTATTATTATTAGCTCCGCGTCTTACTACCCGTTCGGGTTATACGCACTTACGCTAATGTGCAATGGTAGGGTGATTGTGAGATGAAATGGAGGACCTACAGTTTAACGTGGAATCCGAACCACGGTGGAGGCCTGGCATTCCTCACATTCACAAGTTGTTACTTCATATTAATATAACCTAAAACAATTAGCGTAATTATTATTATTATTATTATTAGAAGTAGTAGTAGTAGTACCGCTTCTTACTACCCGTTCGGGTTATACGCACTTAAGCTAATGTGTGATGGTAGGGTGATTGTGATATGAAATGGAGGGCCTACAGTTTAACGTGGGATCCGAACCACGGTGGAGGCCTGGCATTCCACAAATTCACAAGTTGTGCTTAATACACGTCTTGTCAGAGGTGAAGGAAGAGTTTGGCAATCAGATAAATCTTTGCCGGGACCAAGGATTGAACTCCGGGCCTCCATTACAGAAGTTGGAAACCTTACCCCTAGACCGCCAGGTCACAAGCGTAATTAATACATAAGCCTATAGCCCGAAGGGGTAGTAAGACGTGATTCTAGAAAAATATGTATTATATATACAGATTTCCTCTGTGGTCTAGTGGTCAGAATTCTTGGCTACAGATCCATAGATCCCGGGTTTGTTCCCAGAACATTTCTGTGATGCAAAAGATCTGTGACGGAGTCAAACTCAGCCTCATGAGGTCGAATAGGAAGCTAAAATGAGATTAACGGGCGACAGGTTTGTTGTTATAACCACATGACACACTCTATCCGCAAATGTATGCACTATCATCCCTAACGGTGGCGGCCGCTCGGCCGGTATAGCTTGATCACGGGCTCGTGCCATGGAGTCTATTTTATCATGTACACATATATATAGGAAATATGAAGGTCCCGAAATTTTCCTCAGAACTATGCAAGGCTATCAGCAAAGAACTAGACTCTCAGGATAAATAAAAATTATACCATAGCACAATTACAAATAAATTAAATCAATGTCATCACTAGCCCAATTGCGCTTCTCTGCTAATTTTCGCCATATCATACCATATAGTCAGAGTTTTTGGCTATCCAAGATCTTATCTTTCCTATAAACCTCGAATCACCTAGATCTGGGGTCTCCAAAATAAGGCCCGCGGGCCACATCCGACCCGCCACAAGATCATATCCGGCCCGTTTCAAAATTTTATCAAAAAACAAATTAATTGTTTCTCTTCGTTATTTCTTAACCAAGCAGTTTTAGTTGAAAAGTCCAGTTTCTGTCCGCACGTGTGATTCCACCCATGACACCAAGCCAGAGTGCTTCCCCCCATGACACCAAGCCAGAGCGCTTCCCCCCATGACACCAAGCCAGAGCGCTTCCCCCCATGACACCAAGCCAGAGCGCTTCCCCCCATGACACCAAGCCAGAGCGCTTCCCCCCATGA
>CABFWO010000411.1:57607-74787 GCA_902155825.1 Timema genevievae
CCCATGACACCAAGCCAGAGCGCTTCCCCCCATGACACCAAGCCAGAGCGCTTCCTCCCATGACACCAAGAGAGAGCGCTTCCCCCCATGACACCAAGCCAGAGTGCTGTCGGAATTGCAAACCCTCATTTTCAGTCGCAGGCGCCAATCCTTTTACCTAAAACAGAACGACTTGACTGTGACGATTTTTAGGTAGTTCCAAGTCTCCCGGCAGAGGGTTGTAAAAGTAAAGTCCCGAAAGATGTTACCTAATTTAAAAAAATTATATTGACTAATTATTATTATAAATATAATTGATTATATATAAATTGATTCATATCTCACAGAGAAGAATCAACGCCTCACTTTTATCAAACACTGACCGGTCTTGGAAAGTGGCAATTTTTACGAGCGTGACTGGCCATATTATGACTTGAAGCCAAATTTGCATGTTGAAAATTGTTTATTTATGATATATTTGCACATGTCAAGGCATTCAGGGCAAAAATAATGCTACTAGAAGAACAGGTGAACGTTACTTTGTCCCCCAAAATTGTGTAAAATATATTGTGGCCCACATAGCAAAAACTTTGGAGACCCTTGACTTAGATTACTGTATTGCAACCAAAAACAAATATTCTTACGTCTTTTGTGGAAAAAAATGGTAAAAAATATTAATGTTTTAATCGGAGGAGGGCGGCCATATATTTTATGGGCGTGAAGCTGGGGTTCTTTGTTACCCAGTAATGACTTGTTTTTCAAGAGAAACTGACTGGGTGCTATGTATATCCTAAAGATTTGCTATTACTTAATAGCCCATGTGCTTATGAAATCATTTGGTTAAGGTGGAGATATAGGTAAGGCCAGAAAAGGTCGGTATTTTTGCAGTTTTTATATCAAAACTTTTTGTGGTCAAAATAAATCTAAAATTGCTTCAATATAAACATAAAGAGTTTAATTTTCTTCACATGGTGACTTCAACAGTTTTTGAATATCTGTCAAGGGTGCCCTGGAATTTCATGACAAGACAAATTTTTATCTTCATTTAAAAAGTTTGCCATCCAATGCCACTTTGCTATTGGTATCACCATGTGAAGATAATTATACTCTATGTTTCTACTTGAGCAACATTTTATGTGTTTTGCTCTAAAAACTGCAAAAATACTTACCTTTTCCTCGCGTCCCTTGCATTCTAACCTAAAGAAAATCTTTGTTAAACGAGAGAAGTGAAATGGGAAGAAAGTCATTGAAACTTAGAGAACAATACGAACTAGGTTGCATTTTATGATGAGATAAAAGTCAGTCTGCGAGCTTTACAATGAATCTCACCTGGCTCATATTTCATGTTGAAAGTCACTTAATATCCACACACTCCTCATAGTGACTCATTCAATCTTACTTCTTCTCACGAATGTCGTGTCTTAAAACAAACAAATTAGTGTGATTTAAAAATATATATATATATTCTACCACCCCATGGTTTTATTACTAGTACTACCCAGGTGACCTGGTGGTCTAGAGGTAAGATGTCGGACTTCTGTGCTGGAGGTCCGGGATTCAATCCTCGGTCCCGACACAGATTTATCTGATTGCCAAACCCTTCCTTCACCTCTGACAAGACGTGTATTAATCACAACTTGTGAGTGTGAGGAATGCCAGGCCTCCGCCGTGGTTCGGATCACACGTTAAACTGTAGGTCTTCCATTTCATCTCACAATCACCCTACCATTACACATTAGCGTAAGTGCGTATAACCCGAACAGGTAGTAAGACTTGGCTTTAAAAAAAGTCTACTCGAGATGATGTGGTTATCTGGTTTTGATCAATGTCTTACTTAAAAATTAGTTTAACCCGCCCCGGTTTGGTGGTTGAATGGTCTTAAGACGTCACTCTCGCGATTGACTGGACCGCTGATGATCGGGAGATGGGTTTCGAATCCCGGCAGGATGTACTGAGGGATTTTGTTTTCTAAATTGTTTTCTCTTCTCCATCCGCGTGACTGCGGGTACTTTTCCTATAAACGGTACCTTAGTAATTTTTACCTTATTAATGTAAATATACGTATAATTTAGAAGAAATGTACCCACATTTTCATGCAGGGAGAGGTAGAAACCATTTAGAGTAAACTCTGTAAACCAGCCCGGGATTCGAACCCCAACCTTCCAGCCACCGACAAACCAAACTAAATGAATCTGACCTTATACTACGTGCCCACCGATGCGGGTGGTACCTAATAGCTTTGTCTTCTAACCCAGATATATATCAATTATTTGGCTGGTCTGTTCACAATACCTTAGCAAGGGGGAGGGTTTGGGGGTTCAAACCCCCCTTCCCCTGAAATTTTATGAAAAAATGTATATTTGGCTTTATTAATGGTTCACACAATATCAAAATTAAGTTAAAAGTACAAATTAGGGGGCTGTGTTACAAAAAAAAACTTCAGAGAGCTTTTAGAGGTGTTTAATATATAGAAATTTTCCTAGCTTTCAGCAGTTTGGGGGGCTATGTTGCCATAAAAATCACTTCAGATAGCTTCTAGAACTGTTTATCATTTGAAATTTTTTCTATCCTCTGGCAATTGGGCCTACCCACCAAACCCCCCCTGAAATTATAGCTGGCTACGGCCTTGTCTGTTCGCATTAATTTTGTCCTATTCTGACAGTTGAAAATTTACTCAAAACACTGATGACGCATCACAGATGTATCTAGCCACATTGATAAGTCAAATTATTTTAGTCAAAAGTGAAAAAAAAAACATATTTTCGAATCCGAATTAATACGCTGATATTGCTTATGCTCACTTTTCATCTGCCAGAAAATATCCAAGTTACCATAAAATTCTATATTTAATATTTTAGTATTAGTGTTTTAGGTTAAGTTACTATATCAGATGTTATAAAATAAACGTTAAACATTCATTTGGAGCTCACATCCAGATGGGTGTCCTGAGGGAATTTTTTCTCCATGATTGATTTCTCACTCTCCTTCCACGCAAGTGCTGGTACACTTACTCTAAAATTCCACCTACCTAAACCATACTTTATTAGAGTAAATAATATAGTGTGTATAACCCGAACGGGTAGTAAGACACGGAGAATAAAAAATAAATATCTAGGCATTGTGGCTGTGTGTGTTTTATTACAATTTTTTGTTTGGGCATATAATAAGGATACCCTGTAAGAGTGTGCTTAGAAAAAACACGTTAAACAAACGAGTAAATACATTTTAAGATTAGAATTTAAAAAAAAACCACCTCACACGTGAGACGAACTAGTAACTGCTGACGGGAAAGTAAAGAGGTTAGTGACAGTATCTGACGCGAGTCATGGTTAGTACTTAGTCTAACCAGTAATACAGGCTGTTGACTTTCCCCTCAGTACGAACTTTCAACCGGTTTGGCTGCTGGAGGCTTATTACACGCGGCAGTTGATTTTCAGTAGGCTCTACCGCTGTCATATTAATTTAATTATATATAGTCATTTTTTATCCACAGTCTAATTTTCATAGGAAGAACCTTATCTGGCAGTTAGAAAAGTTACTAGATCTGTTAGTATATATTCATACGTCAAGTCATGTGATCCACAGCAGTTACTTTAGGTTGATATAATCAATGCCTATAAAATAATTCTAATATAAGAAAAATATTATCAATGTAGATTGCAGTTTTTTAAATATAGGCCTATTTTCTAGAAGTTTATTTCTACCAAAATATTGCTATATTAATAAGGAGTATAAACTTTGTTTAAACTAGAATATTTGTCTGGTAGAACAGAAATTGTTAGTGATGATGATAATAATAATAATAATAATGTATTTATTTGAGTGAGGTTATGGCCATCGGCCTTTCTTCCACTTATCCATGTGTTAGCACATTATCACACATATACCTATGAACTACTAGCAGAAGTACCCGGCGTTGCCCGGGGTAACCAAGCAATGTATGTATTGCGTGGCTACCCAGGGCAAACGCTCTTCTTTGCTTCAAACAAACAGAAATAAAAAAGAGCTAGTTTTTATTTGTTCCGACCCAGTTTTTTTTAATAAATTTAAAAAAATTCTACGAAAAATTTAAAATTCCAGCTTCAAGATGCATATGTTTGTGCACAGGGGCTGCTAGATTTAAAATGTAAACCCTCCGGGTGTGTTAGATATGGCGCTAGGCTCAAGATAGAAAAACAAACTTCATTTTATTAATATCGATTAATATAATAATTAAATACTAATTTATAAATCCTAATATGTATACACTTTTAAAAATAAATATAAAACACAAAGCTCTTCACATGTTTAATAACTAGCTTAAAACACTTAGGCCTAATTTATTTACAACAGTTTATCAACCACCAGAAGCGCAGTAAATGTTGAGTTTTAGGAGGCACACTTATGAAATTGCTGCTGAAATTATTTGTGTGTTTGGTGAAGGATTAAAAAGAAGGTAAAATTCGAATAGCCTCCCCTTGGCAAAACTTTTGAACATTGGGAGTGACTAGAAGCTATTAATTCTAATAATGTTTTTATTGCAATTAGAAGAATTTTCTCATACCCGAAATATTATTTTGTACACAGATCAATTTTTTTTACAAACAAATAATAGCGTTTGTAAAATTTGTCTTCAATTATTTTATCTTAGAATTTGGGTGGCTGTAAATATCATTATGTACCTATCAATCAAAATTTGGGTTGCCACACTGTAACCATGTATCCTAACACCCCACCCCTACCCCCCCACCACGCTCCTTGTTTCTACACGCCTTCATATAGATATGATTGAAAATAAATCTTTAAATATATAAATAAATCATTATTATGGGTATCTACTTTAATTTAATTAATGGAGGGACTAAATGCACACGTTCATGACTTACACACAAACTTAACTCTTCAACAGACACATCTGATATGCCGGCTATCGATTCATTACCGTGAAAGAAGAAAAACACGTTCCATCATGGGTACAATTTTTGGCCTTTTGTTGGGAGTAGAATTTGGACCCTTTGGCTCAGTGGTTGGACGATATACATACTGGACTAAGTTTTCTGACCATTATAGAGTTGTAAAATATTCTAATTGCATTTTTGAGTTATTAAAGTTCTAATGGTGTTTTTATCAAACCCTTTACAGGAATTTTAATTTCAACTCCCTGTCTTCACCATTTCTTTTGACATAAATTGTCCCACTTCTCGCTTTGAGGTAAATCTGTGACGCGTAGTTTTAGGTTTACTCTTCAGTAAGGAAAGAAAACTATGACTAGATTTATTTAAATAATTGGTGACCTGATGGTCTAGGGGTAAGGTGTCGGACTTCTGTGCTAAGGTGTCCGGGGTTCTATCCTCGGTGCCGGCACAGATTTATCTGATTGCCAAACCCTTCCTTCACCTCTGACAAGACGTGTATTAATCACAACTTGTGAATGTGTGGAATGCCAGGATTTCACCGTGGTTTGGATCCCACGTTAAACTGTAGGTCCTCCATTTCGTCTCACAATCACCCTACCATTACACATTAGCGTAAGTGCGTATAACCCGAACGGGTAGTAAGACGTGGTGATAATATTAATAATATTTAAATAGTGGCGATTAAATTTGGCTCACAGTAGGTGAACTTTAAAAAAATACAAATATATATTTTTAAGCAAAAATTACTAACACATTATTCTATTATTAAAGTTATCTTATAGGTAGTCTATTGATAAGATTTATCAAAAGGGAAAGCCACATATTATATGACTTATAAAACCAAGAGAGTAGATATAGTAACTTTTCTATCTTTCATATAAGCATATTCTTATGAAAAATGGACTGTAGTACCTGGCAGACATTTTGTTTTCTGTATACGAGGAATCCGTTATTTTCCGTTTACAGTGTTTGTTTTTCAACAATGACGCAACTGCTGACGTACCCTTACTTAACTCCATTGTTTTCTTACTTTGCGAAAATATTGCTTAACGCACAACAAACTCACGACGAAAGCGATGCTGCCACCGAAGTAAAATGTGCAATGATCGATTTTGGCATACAATACAAATTGCACTATATACTGATGAAAATAATAGGGGAAAAAAATGCTTTTATTTGTAACAGTTTCTCCACTTTTTTTTAAATCTATTGGCTCTATTTTACTTTTGTACTTTTTAAAGTTTAACAGCAATGTAACTCACTTAGGTGGATTCATAGTCTGAGGCGCTATTCACTGAGTATACTAGACTGTCGATGGTGGGAAGATCGAGGCTCGAATCTCGGTCGGGTGTACTGAGGTTGTTTTTCCCAAAATTATTTTCCACTCTCCCCACACGCAAATGTGAGTACACTTATTTTTAAATAGTATAGCCTTCTTAATCCCTAACACCATTTGCGCAATTAATACATAATCTTATACCCAAACGGGTAGTAAGACGCGGCGTTAAAAAACCCCAATAAAGTTATATATTTTATTTATTCATTTGAAATGTGATGACTTTGAAAACAATGACGAATTAAGAATTTCACCTCTTAGTTCAATAAGTGTACCCGCTGGGATAAGCGAGCATAATTGAATAATGGAGGTATTTATTTTGTGCCAAGCTATAGCCTAATTTAAATCTAATTTTAAAAAGTGTCCTTTTAAATTAGTGCAAGACTTTCATAATAATTATCTTATTTTTATTTTTGTATTTCTATTCAAACATTAGTTTTGTAACCGAACCATCTTTTTTTTTAGTGCCTAAGCCGCAAATAAAAGTTTATCCAAATGATATGTTAAGTTTGTTAATGTTTTTACCGAGCTAAAATGTGAGTTTTTATTTTTATAGCCTGACTTGTGTAGTATGTAACTAATTATGCTTATTTAAGTGTTTTGATCAAAATAACACACTTTATTCCTGAGTTAAGTAAGTAGCTTTAAAAAACTTATATATGAGAAAGAAAGAGGTTTTAATCGATCAATTTGTTAGTTAAAAGACTCTTAGGGTACTTGAGATATGTGTCCCGAATAAGGGGGTATGTAATATAAATTAAGTTTGAAAACTACTTTCTTAGAGTAAGGTCAATGGCTTGAAATGAAGTAACATTGTGTTAGAACCAGTTTTAAACCAATTTTATATATATATATATATATGAAACTATTTGTACTATTTCGATTAAAATATTTAAAACTATCGGGAAAGTTTCATCACTACTCAGAAGTGGCAAATCTGCGGCACGAGCACCTTGGGTAATCACGACTGCGGCAAAGATTATTTGTATTAATCTAGTTACTGAAGTGACAGTAATTGGCAAGCATAATATCACTCTCCTACTCGCCACCCACCGATAAATTACTAGACTAATACTCTCCCTCTGATGAATCATACACCAAATTTTGTGTCTACTAATTAAAGTTTTTGGTTACGAAACGCCCAGAAAACCGTCGTTGGTTAATCTTAATCACTTTGCCGATAAGCTCGGTCCTCTGCCGATAAACCCGGTCCTCTGCCGATAAGCTCGTTCCTCTGCCGATAAGCTCGTCCCTCTGCCGATAAGCTCGTTCCTCTGCCGATAAACCCGGTCCTCTGCCGATAAACCCGGTCCTCTGCCGATAAGCTCGTTCCTCTGCCGATAAGCTCTGTCCTTTGCCGATAAGCTCTGTCCTTTGCCGATAAGCTCGGCCCTTTGCCGATAAGCTCGGTCCTTTGCCGATAAGCTCGGTCCTTTGCCGATAAGCTCGGTCCTTTGCCGATAAGCTCGGTCCTCTGCCGATAAACCCGTTCCTCTGCCGATAAACTCGTTTCTTTTCTGATAAACTCGTTTCTTTTCTGATAAACTCATTCCTTTGCTGATAAACGCGTGATTTTGCCCCAAATTTTCATAAGAAAGGCTAGATAAGCTACTAGATATACTATCACGTATCCTTACGTAGATCTCGTCTAGTCTCGTTTATCAGTGTCGAGGACGTTGAGGTTAGAACTCGGGGTGGATGTTCTAAAAGAGATTTTTTCCCTAAATGAATTTATTATTATTACTATCTAGCTAAGTCCCTATAAGTTTAATGAGGCATCTTAAGTTGTAGTTTTTCCCTATGCGATATTTTTTCGCCGGCCGAGTGCGCAGTTCGCTAATATTTCGTTGAACATCCATGCCATGGCCAATTTGATCTCCGCGCTGTTATGCGCAGTGAATGTTCCCCCACCCCACCCCACCCCACCCCACNAAATACATGGACATCTGCATGTCAGTTGAGCGACGAGGCGTTAAGGTAGGTGCACACTTTTGGCGTTTCACTCAGAATCGACTCAGAAAATATTTTCTATTTTGAGTTTTACCTTCCATTTTCTTACAAATTAATGTACGTAGGAGAGTTGCACGAATACTTTAATTATCGTTAAGAAACTAGACGGAAGCCCAATCACACTCGGAAGGTAATGTACAAAAGAGAAAGGGAAGAAAATGGGCAGTTCCTCCTGCGAGGTCTCTTGTTTATATACTTATAACACTTCCCCTTTTCCTCTGATGAGTATACACACTCATATCACTGTATGCACTTGGGCAGAATTGATATGAATTTCAAAATTACCTTTTTTGGCTACCTATTCTAGATATAAATATGCTTTCTCTGACTTTTTTAATCTACATCCTATCAGGAAGATTCCTATAGGAAATTTTCTTTAGTAAACCAAAATAACCTTATTTCTAAACTATTAAAAAAAATACAAACAACAATTTTAAGATCGAAAAAAAAATTTAGCTACATTGTAAGACAATTTTTATAATTATTTAAGAATTTATGTTTTTTTGTTTCAATGTTATACCTTTAAAATCCTCAGAATAATATTTAAATACACAACATGAAAAAACCTATCTTTACTTGCCGCTACGTCACGGGTAGGTAACGTCCTTAAGTTTAAATAAGATAGGTTCCAGCATAGGTGGTCGCAAAGTCTAAAGCGTCACTCTCTTGTTGCACTGGATTGCCGATGATCGAGGGGGATCGGGACTCAAATACCGATTGGGTGTAAAAAGTGTGGTTTTTAATAAAAAAATTTCCTACTCTCTTTCCATGAAAATTTGGGTACATCTCCCCTAAAATTCTGCGTTGCTTATTATTATTCCACTAACGCGTTTGCGTATAGTAAAACGCGGTAAATAAAAGGAATTTAGTTAATATTTATCTATTTTAAATTTAATTGAGGTATTTAACGTGCACTTTCTGAACCGACTGATTATATCAGCACACAATAATTTCTATTAGCGAGAGTGAAAGGGCCTACCAATTTTGACGGGAAAGGTATTTTCACATAGCTTCTAGAGTTCTTTTACATGAGAAATCGACATGGGACCGATGGCTTTACTTCCCCTCCTAAGGAAGTTGTGCTACGGATTTTTATAGCTCAAGAAAAGTTCGTCGACCTCAGCTGGGCTTGAACCCACGAACATCGGGTCCTGACGTGATCACTCTACCACCAAGACCACCGAAGTTGAACCTTAATTAATAAATGAAGGTAGCACGAACTTTGCTCACTACTGGCGGATATTATATATTAATTAATATATTGATTAAACATTAATAATTGTATTCTTTATTTAACATCTCAACAATTTAAGTCTTCGTACGACTCTTCTACCGAGATTATTTTGTATAGAAATGAGAGAAAATGTTAAAGAGAAACCAAATCGTGAATGTTTTCTGAACCGATTCGATAAGCCATGTTGTGATCCTACCTTGAGATGCTCTCTGACGATAGTCTATTGTTTCTTTCAATGCCGGGAAAGACAGTGAAAAAGATAGATGAGGTGGGGGGTGAGCGGGGGTGATATTTTGATTATGTGAGGACAGTCCCTCAATTCTACACCACCATCTTGAATATTAATAACGTAGATTCCGGTGGGCAACGGGGGACTAAACAAGCTCAGTCTGAACTTGGTTTGCCAGTGACGTGGGAATTCTGGATTCGACTCCAGGCCGGGTGCAATGAGGCTGGTTTTTTCAAATATATTATCTTTTTTGTTTTTTCCCGTCCCATTTCCAAGCTAATGCAGAAGCACTTATTCTAAACTACCCTCTTCTACCTCTTAGGTTAATTTCTGAACACTAACGCTTCTCTTAGACTTAATAATTTAAAAATACTCTCTATATATATTCTCTCATAGCGTATCAGGCTCTTTGACTCGAGCTACCAGTGCTAATACAGACTGTGTAACTTGGTGTTGATTTTTACAGTGTACTTTACTATCTTCTCTATTCAACCGAATGCCAGACAATTTATTTAAAACTGCCACTACTCATGTTAGACCAGAAAATTTAAAAAAACGAATTTACTGTTGCAGGGGATTTATCAAGTCTTAACAAAAATGGTTGGCCATATAGACTGACGTGATTATATCTTTGATTCGTGTGCACTAAGAAGGGGATTAGTCAGGTTTTTTTTCTGTGGCTGTCCTATATCTTTGAGAGAATTCTGGTGCATTTATTAAACCCTGAACACTTCGTTTCTTGTCCAAAAAAGGTGAGTATCCAACTAAATATTTGATTCAGAGAACTCTGCGAAGGTGAGGGTTCAGTTCCCAAACTTTTTTTTTTAATTGAAGGAGCCCTTGGGGGGAAAAAAACCCATGCTAAACTCGTAAAATATTTTATACTAATATTATATATTCCAGTGGCTGGAAGTTGTTCATCATGATTATGATTATTATGAACATTCATTAATGACAATTAAATTTTACAAGTATAAAAGTATAAAATAAACGGAAAATATCACATGGCCTGACTTCGATTTTGGCAAATGGTCTTTATTAAGATTTGGAAAAGATTGTCATTCCTAATCATTGAAATAGTTATATATTATGGTAAACAATAAAGAATACGTATTCTAAAATTACTTCACGAGGCCTGAGATAACTTTGGCGGAGTCCAGTTTGAAAAACGATGCTCTAGATCTTCATGGGTGATTTCAGATACAAGATTAAGATTTTAACCAGGTATTTCAATGTTTTATCTTTAAAATATTGTAAAATAGTTTAATTGATTTAAATTTAACTATATTTTTTTAATGAAGACTATATAAAATCACACCAAAGTGGGCTACATACGATCTGACTTATCGGCACGACAGTCAGGCTGACCAATTCGGGTGTTACTTATAGATGGCCTAACTTGGTGCCTGAATTCATAAGTTGATTATTGCTTCTTATGGCTCGGATCGCGCGCTAACAGCAGGCGGTCAGGAGGTCGGATGGGTTGGCCACCCGACATGGAATTAAAAATGTCACATGACACATCTACGCCCGACTTGATATTGCGTCTGATATTACCAAATACGCCTGACCGCCTGAACAAATCATGTCGTCTCTAGCCGGCTTAGGCCTTTTTAACACGATGCAGTTTTTGTCGTACGAGATTTTTAACACGATACAGTTTCTGTCGTACGAGGTTTTTCACACGATTCGGTTCCTATCGTAATTGTTTTCGTCATTTGTATCAATATTATAACTTGAACCAATATATTTTACAAAATGGTCTTATAATAAATATCACTCTTTACTCTCAACTTTAGAATATTTTCTAAAATAATTAGTTATGTTTACGTTTTTAGCTCGAGCTCGATTAGAGAGCTTTTATTTTTTAGTTTTCATGTAAGACACCTTCAAAAATTTCAGGGTTGTACTATGTGTGAGGCCATACTTTATTCAGTACATTATTTAGTTATTATATTACTCCACGAACAAAATCAATATATCGGTGTCAACTTCATTCGCCATTATTACGTTGACTATCATTACGATAATAACACAAGCACAGAGGCTGCCGGACGACTGTTTAGTCGGATCGTGTGGAAGGTGTCATCACCAACAGTCAATTAAAAGTCCTCCGGCCAAACTACAGACACGACGATCGGATATTATAGTGAGGACATCCGACTGCTAAACGAGTCGACTACGACTTTTAATCGGACGACTAAACAGTTGGATTGTGTGAAAGACGCCATACCACCTAATGTATTAGTAGGCACACGACAAACACTCGTACGACAGAAATTGTAAAGTGTGCAAGAGCATTTAAGATGCGGAGTCAAGATTCGAGCTTTATTAACTTCCTAAGCTAGAGTTAATTCGCCATCGGAACCGTGCTAACTGACAGCTGGCAGAATATGTAAAAACAATTAAAAGAAAAACATAATTAAAAACAAAATTGTTTGTTTTGAAAGATAGTACTGTCAAAAGTGAAAGATCATGCAGCTCATATGGTTTGTCGAATGAATACTTGAGAGTAGCTCTGTTAACTGTTGTTAGGATTCAGTTACTCCTATGGTTAATGGACTATATATGTTATTCTTAAAACTATAGTTTAATTTTGCTAGGAAGAACAGTGTAAGTAAGCTTCTAAAACAATTTTAATATATTCATACATAAAGTGATGTGATTTTCAGCTGTCACTTTTGATAGGTCCTATCAATACCTATAGAATAACACAGCTAATACAGTATAGATGAACTCACTCTTTTGTCCATTTAAAAAAAGTCAATAAACCTTTTAACGTGCCGTAATAATCGGTCAACTGTTTGGGTCTTTTCTTATTCTTGTTTCGTCGTGGGTAATTTTTTTCCCGTGGCTCATGTTTGAGATAAAAATACATAAACTTACTCGACCGAGTCTTGTTTCTCCAATCCACCTTGGAAGCAGCTGTTCGCAATAACGGTTAAAACGGACGGAAAAGAACTTACAAGGAAAGGTGAACGATCTCTTGTCTTGGCTACACTTCTTGTCCTATTGCGGCGAGACCCGTCCGGTGAAAGGGGATTCCTCATAGCGTAGGAGGCGGAGAGTTTGTTTTTTAAAAAACTGGTACTTTCTAATAGATTGCTACACGTTTCCTTTTGTTTATGGGATCCTCCCTTATCGCATGTGATTGTCCCTCTTATTTCCCTAAAAAAAGGGGGAGGGGATGTTGAAAAATCCAAAATTTTCACAATTATTCTTAACAACGTGGTCCACTTAGTGATTTAGAAGTTATTTTTCGAAGTGGTTTGCATCTTAACTCTACGCGCCCTAAGCACTCTAAGCACTATTAGCACTATTACACTTAGACACCAATGTACGAGATGAAATATAAAGAGAGGGAAGAAAATAAGCTGTTCAACCTGCGAGTCATCTTGTCTTTGTGCTGATAACAATTTCCCTATTCCTCTGACTAGTTTACACATTCACTCTTATTATTTGGGCTTGCGCCAGCATTGACTTGCATTTCAAGATTACCTTTTTCTTGTTTTCTATTCTAGATATACATATTCTTCCACGAATTTATTTAAAAATCTACATCCTGGCAGGAAGATTCTTACTGGCCGTTATCGTGAATAAACCAATTGTCCTGAGATGTGGACAATCTTTTTAAAAAAAATGGGTTTAAAAAAAATACTTGACCCAAAATTTGTTTTTGTTACAATGAGATTATTTCAAAAACTATTTCAAAATGTGTTTTTGTTTCAATCTTTAAGACTCATTGAATAAAACGTAAACATGGGAAAATTGTACTTGTGCTTGCCGCTACGTCACAGGTAGGCAATGTCCTTTAATGAATACTATTTTAGATGTAGCATAAATCCTCTGATGTTCGTTTAACCGTTTCACACATAATTTGACAACATTGGATTTGAGGGAAGAATATGTAATAGATTGTGAGGATTTATGTGTAACAAGAATAAATTTGAACTTAGTAAATCTTTTTTATGGGCTACTTATTTTGTAAAGTATTTTTACTAGTTTTTATATCGGCTGTATTCTTTACATTTCAGTCTACGATGATTTTAAATTATTTTATTTTGGAAAAAGTGTCAACTCTGCTTCCCAAATCACAAAACTGAATTAACATTAGAATATTTTAATTGTTCCGCGTCATACTAACTTTCCGGGCTAGTGACATATTGGAATAAAATTTACCTTGATTTATGTTTAGTAAGAGAGGACAATTGTTTAAGAAAAAATACGTTAGTACACTCCCAACCACCAGAAAACCATAAATCCACGTGGCTATCGGTGTAGGTTTCAAATTCTTGGCGCTAGAGTTGAACGTTTGAATAGTGTGTAGGGTTTAAAGGGTTAAGTTAGTTTGTAAGTCGTAGGCTGATATACCTCAAACGTGTAAGTTAAAAAATATAAATCTAATATGGAATAATGATTGGTCATATAAAAAGGATATGGAAGGGCACGCAAGAACAAAAAAAAAATTTGGCCAAAATAAAGAAAATATTTCTTCAATAGTTACGTTTAGTTTAATTTTATACCATATAGTGATATCAAAAGTTTTTGAGACCCGCTTCGGTGACCGCGTGGTCCAAGGCGTTATTCTCGTAGTAGACTAGTATGCAGGTGACAGAGAGATTGAGGTTCGAATCTAGGTCGTTTGTACTGAGGTTGCGATGCCACAAAAATAAAATGTGGAGTGATTTATTTTGGGATACAATATAAATACATTATATACTAATGAAAATAAGAGAATAAAAAAAATTGTTTTCTTTTATTTATAACAGTTTCTTCACATAAAATATATAATTACTTTTTGTATCTTTATAATTTTATTTGTGTATTTTTAAAAGGTTCACAGCAATATAACCCGCTTCGGTGGCAGCGTGGTCTAACGTGCTACTCTCTTGGTAGACTAGTATGGTGGTGATGGGAAGATCGAGGCTCGAATCTAGGTCGAGTGTAGTAAGGGTGGTTTTTCAAAAATTAATTTCCACTCTCTCTTCACGCAAATACGGGTACACTCTCTAAAAGTATAACCTTCTTCATCCTTAAAACCGTCAGTGTAACTAGTATATAGGAATATAACAACCCGAAGGGTAGTAAGACGTGGTGTTAAAAAAAAAGTTCTTGAATATTTGTCATGAGAGTTGCTGCATTTAACCAGAAACTTTTATGAAAAGAAACAATCCTGACCAATCTAACCAATACCCATGACAAATATTCAGACTGGTGAGTGAAAATTAAACTAAACATATCTATTGAAACAATATTTGATTTATTTTGGCCCCCCCAAAAAATCCCTGAAAAATACACACCTAAGGTCCAAATTATTGTGAATATTTATAATAAACTCTAAATTGGAAGAATAACGTATGCATAGCATACACGAAAACGTCTTATTTCTTAATTCTTTTAGATTGTAAACCTAACTATTCACGGATCATGAAAAAGGTGAATATAACATAAAAGTACTAGAAGTTTCTTTTAATTTTTTTTTGCTTCTTTTTGTTCTCCTTTCCCCTTCTTTCGCGTGATGCTCTTGTCCGCTTTGCTAGCCATTCGAATCTAGAGAAACTACAGTTTTATTGTTCTAAGAACAAATTGTTTTGTCTACTCGATTTTATTATTTTTTTGTTTGGTAACTAACACGAGCCACTCTTTTTAATTTCTCGTGACTCTTCGAGTAGAGAAAATAATTTTATCGTAAAAAAAAAGTTCGAGATTCTTTTTTTGATATTGACGTGTCATGACTCATTGAACCCAAAAATGTGGTTTTTGCGATGCCATCTGTCAGTATCTCGTCATAGAGCTCAAACCATCTTGCCGAATGGGCTAATAACTTGGTTTATAGGATTTTCATAATATTCCCCCAAGGAGTTTTTGGAATTAAATATCTAACCCTAAAATTGAGGGTAGTTTACTTAAAAAACAAATGGATTTGATAGAAATAAGACCTAATAATTTTGATAAAAATACGTATCGGCAGTGTTTAACATTACAAACAAAATGATGCATCTCACTTTGTTGTGGTCTTTAACAAGCCTTGTTAAGCTAACACATTAAAATAGTCCTGTATGTATAAAAAAAATACTTCCCCTGCGTCAGGATTTTAATATACCATATAATAACATTCCGGAGATATGGAGGTCAAATGGTTTTTCCAGTCTTCTCTTTATTCACATGTATGGACACTTCTTATAAATCGACCTACTTCATCCATACACCTCAGACTAATAATGTTGAAATTAATAATTACATTATTTAGAAATAACATTGCATCTGTACTTGTATCATTTAGTATGCTCTAATGATATTGTCCAATTTTCATAGGAAGCGATGATAGTAAGAAAAGTCACTTCAGTCCTCTTTTCATGGGAAGAACCATTTCTGGTAGAAATAAAAGTTACTGCTGTCCAATTATCATAGGAAGGGCCTTATCTGACCGCTATAAAGGTTATTACAGTCCATGTCCATAGAAAGGGCCTTATATTATAGTAAGAAGAGTTACTAGACTTATTTTCACGTATTCATACGTCAAACCTTGGGATTTACAGTGTAGTTGGTATCAATACCTATAAAATAACACTTTTTTTTTAGCACCGCGTTCTTACTACCCGTTCGGGTTATACGCTCAAGTACTAATTAAGCTAATGGATTAGGAATTGAGAGGGTTGAATTTAGAGGAAGTGAACCCGCATTTGCGTGGAGGGAGAGTGGAAAACCATTTAGGAAAAACCACCCCCAGTTCACCCGACCGAGATTCGAACCTCGATCTCCTCGTCCTCGGCGGTCGAGCTCAACACGACTAGCGCGTTAGCCAACTACGCCACCGAGGCGGGTAATAATAATATTAATATAGATAAATGTTAAAATTGTTGACCGCATAAAATTTGTATTGGCTTAAAGTTTCTGCTTACAAAAATCCTACTCTAGCTAAGGTGTCGGTCTAGTCCAGGGGTCTCCAAACTTTTTGCTATGCGGGCCACATAATATATATTACACATTTTTGCGGGCCAAAACTACGCTCAAATGTTCTTCAAGTAGCATTATTTTTGCCCTGAATGCCTTGACATGTGCAAATAGATCATAAATAAAATTTGTTTCAACATGCAAATTTAGATTAAAGTCAAAATATGGCCAGTCAAGCCTGTAAAAAATGCCACTTTCAAAGTGTTCAGTGTTTGATAAAAGTGATTGACGTTGATTCTTCTCTGTGAGATATGAATCAATTTAAATGTAATAAATTATATTAATAATAATTATTATTAGTCAATGTAATTTTTTTAGTTAGTTAACATCTATCGGGACTCTACTTTTATAACTCTCTGGAACTATCTAAAAATCGTCACAGTCAAGTCGTTCTGTTTTAGGTAAAAGGATTGGCGCCTGCGACTGAAAATGAGGGTTTGCAATTCCGACAGCACTGTGGCTTGGTATCATGGGGGGAAGCACTGTGGCTTGGTATCATGGGGGGAAGCACTCTGGCTTGGTATCATGGGGGGAAGCACTCTG
>CABFWO010000411.1:76157-86868 GCA_902155825.1 Timema genevievae
TAACTGTATACATACGTAATGTATTGACTAGAGGATACATGACGCTCGGGAGTCTACTGTATTGCAAAATAGAGGCTGAAGGCTTCGAAAAATACAGTACACAAAATACTTTAATAAAGTATATTGAATAAGAATATGTACATTATGTAATTTAGATTAGTAGCTCTACAATACTTTTAAAAAAACACACAAGAATCTACAGTAATTAATGGAAACTTACTTGGTAAAAAAGTCCTTAATGGTTTTTTGTACAAGACTTGACCTGCTCTCACCGCCGATCCGGATTTGCGACGCTCCGGATTTTTGACGTCCGGATCTCCGACGCTCTACTGTATTAATATTTATCAAGAGTGACAGCTGCAGATCATATGTCTTGATGTATTAATAGGTAAAGGTAGATAGATATAGTAGCCTTTCTTGCAATCAGAATGAAATTTGGACTATGGTAACTTTTATTAATGTCAGATAATGTTCTTCTTACAATTAAATTGGGTCTAACTATAAATATTAATCTTACGAACCCACAACTTTTTTTAATTAGAAATTAGAATATTTAATTTCCTCAATTGTTTCCCCAATCATCCTTCAAAATTTGACCTCATTAGAGTAAGGTAAATATGCGGATAGCCCGAACGGATAATGTGTGGTACACGTATTCAGAGAATATAGTCCGGATAGTATGTTTCCAGTTTTATTACAAGAACTGTACCTAGCCAAGGTGCAGGAGTGATGCCTGTTTAAGGTTGCTTCACACACACAATAATTTGATGGAGGAAATTACGTCATAATACTCATGTCACTTTTTTTTCCATATTGTGCAAGAATAAATATTAGTTAGATCACAACTAATTGTAGATTGGCCAACATTGGAAAAATATAACTACAGAAGCCCCATGGCTTCTTTGGTGCTGACTGACAGCTGACAGCTAACAGCTGAATGCTTTGAAAAGCTACAAGGCCAAATTATGTATCCCTACGCCGAACCATATGATCTGCAAAAAACATGTGTTTAGCATATTTTAAAAATTGAAAAATGACACCTGGACATGGGAATAGAACCCGGGACCCGTGTCCAGGTGTCATTTTTCAATTTTCAGAATATGATATCTAACTGAAGTAATTACCATTAATATAGCTCTGGCTATTTACTCTTAATGTGTTTAGCAGCTGTCACTTCTGACAGTCAAAATTTAGGTATATACCTAAATGTTGGCTGTCAGAAGTCAGCTGTGAGTTGTCAGTCAGCACCAAAGAAGCCATGGGGCTACTGTATATTTATATTGCATGTATATATGCCTACATAATACAGTCCTATTTTCATGTTAAAAATTATTGACAGCTAGGAGCTTTCTTTGGTGGCAGCATGGTCTAAGGCGTCACTCTCACAATTGACTAGACTACCGATGACACACAGATCGGGGATTGAATCTCGGTTGGGTGTTTGAGGTGTTTTTTACACAATGGTTTTTCACTTTCCCTCCACGCAGATGTGGGTACACTTCCTTCTAAATTTCAACTTTATTAATCTTTAACGCATTAGAGCAACTAGTACATACATGTGTAACCTGAACAGGAAGTAAGACGTGGTGCTAAATAAAAAAAATCTAGAAACTGAACTAGATCTATTTTCACGTATTCATACGCAAAGTCATGTTATTTGCATAGTGTGTCACTTTTGAAAGATTTTATCAATATTTGTAAAGTAACATTATCTAGTAAAATGATTTTATTCGTGTTGTTCGCGTCGGTAGCATGTTTATCAATTGAGCTAAGTGTCCTGGGTTCGATTCCTGGCATGGCCAGAAAAATTATCATTGATGAAATGTGAGTTTAATTTTTCACAGTTATGAGTTAACGGTCGAGGGCTGGATATTATCTTATAAAAAAAATAAGAATTAATAAGTCGTGTGCTAATATAATAGGTCTGCTAAGAAAGTGTGCATTAAATACCTTTAAAAAAGGGGAAAAAAAGTTGGTCACAAAAATATATGTTTGTATTTTCTAAAATGCCTTTACTATAAACATTCGAGTTTACCAAACGACCTATCTAAGGCCGTGATTGAATTCAGAGTATTCTAGAGTCAGTCAAGCACACTATCCATTGCTAGCAACTCTTCCGTTTTATTTTCTGTTTGATGTTAGTGGGTGTGGCTGCCCTGCAGGAAGTGAAACCTACCCCTTAATAGTTTTATTTTCAACCTCCATTATCCTTTAATATTTCACTCTCCTATTATCATCTTCCAGGAAACAAATTCGAATGAATTTTGCCCGGGAGCTCACAAAGTACTTTATCGGGAGAATAGGCTATTAATTTTTTAATTTAATCATTTAAAGTTGACCTTATAAATACACAAATTAGGCTATATCAGTCAACTATTTACAAATTAATTATTTTTTTGGATAGGGGTGGGGCATTTAACGTGAAGTTTTTGAACTAACTGTTAAGAATCCTAATGGGGCCCCTGGTTGGGTGCCATTATAAAATACGAGCGAGGTCCCTCGTTGGGAGGCCAATTATAAAACACCCTTAAAGAGCCCCACAATGGCTCGTTATTTATAAAAGTCAAGAAAAGCCATGGTGGCAACAGACAGGGAAAACCTGGAAAAGTCAAGGAATTTTTGGATAACAGGGAAATGTCAGGGAATTTAACTCAAAATAAGGAAAATTCAGGGAATTAAAAAATATGTCTAAAATATCCCATTAATTTCGCAACTAAACACTAAAACAGAAGTTAATAATACCTAAATAAAATAACATTTTAATTTTTAAAATAACTGATAAAACCGTTTATGTTTAGTAAATACAAACTGTTTTTTAATATGTGATCAATAATAACAAAAGTCATCATCCACCATTAAAACAGGAAAAAAGTAGTCAAGGAAAATTGAAAAATGTCGCCTGAAAAACTTGGAAAAGTCAGGGAATTTTGTAAAATATATTTTGTAGCCACGTTGAAGGCCTCTCGATGGGCGGCAACTTGTAATAGCCTACGAAGCCCTACGTTAGCTCGTTGGGTTGCAATTTGTAGAACTCGCAAAGACGACTTATAATCTTGATATTTATCCCTGGCTAGCTCAGCTTCTCTTCTTGACGTGATTCCGAATTTAAATATAAAATGCAAATAAAATATTTAAACTGCAGTCTTATCCTTCCTTTTCGAAACAACATAGGGGTTCACAAGTTGGGACATTACAACTTATTATATAAGCACATGACTCATAAAACAAATTAAAGCTAGAACAGATATAAGATCCTACTCCCGGCCATTAATTCATCACTATGGAAGGAGAAACCAAAATTTACCAACGATAACTTTTTCAGCCATGTTGGAAATCGAACATGGGACCTTTAGCTCAGCAGAGTCACTTTAAGGTGTCGTACAACCTACATTTTAAGAACGTGGGGGTGACCTGGTGGTCTAGAGGTAAGGTGTCGGACTTCTGTACTGGGGGTCCGGGGTTCAATCCTCGGTCCCTGTACAGATTTATCTGATTGACGAACCCTTCCTTAACCTCTGACAAGACGTGTATTAATCACAACTTGTGAATGTGTGGAATGCCAGGCCTCCACCGTGGTTCGGATCCACACCTTAAACTGTAGGTCCTCCATTTCATCGCATATTCATCCTACCATTACACATTAGCGTAAGTGCGTATAATCCGAACGTGTAGTACGACGTGATGCTAATAATAATAGTAATAATAATAATAATAACTTTCGCAATGCACTAAGCTGCCGTTGAGAGGGATATCGGGGTTTTGATCCTAGTTGAGTGTACCAAGGGTGGTTTTCCCTTAATGGTTTTACACTTTCCCTCCATGCAAATGAGGGTACACTTCATCTAAATTCACCCTTCTTAATACTTAACAGTGTAATTAGAACATAGGCATATAACTCGAATGGGTAGTAAGACGTAGTGCTACATTTAAAAAATATTGGTTGGCGTTGACATCTGTTGTCATGGAGTATATTGCTCGCTTCAGGACCCGACGTTTGTGGGTTCAAACCCAGCAGGGGCCGGTGGATTTTTCTTGAGCGATAATAATTCGTAGCACAACTTCCTTAGAAGGGGGAAGTAAAGCAGTCAGTCTCATGTCGATTGTGGCAGGTAAAAAGAACCCTGGAAGGTATGTGAAAATACCCCTCCTGGAAAAATTGTTAAGCCCTTTCACTCTCGTTCATAGAAATTATCGTGTGCTGTTATATAATCAGTCGGTTTTCAGAAAGTTAAAGTTAAATACATTAAATTAATAAGGCGACCGGGTAGTCTAAAGGGTAAGGTGTTGGACTTCTGTGTTGAGGGTCCAGAGTTCAATCCTCGGTCCCGGCACAGATTTATCTGATTGACGAACCCTTCCTTAACCTCTGACAAGACGTGTATTAATCACAACTTGTGAATGTGTGTGAATGCCAGACCTCCACCGTGGTTTGGATCCCACGTTAAACTGTAGGTCCTAATAATAATAATAATAATAATTAAATGAATAAAATTTAAGTGTCTTAATCAAGGTGTTTGTAGGGCTACTGTTTCGGCAGGCGTGGCAGGAAGTGTTACTGCTGTAGGTTGGTACTCCTGCAGGAGACACGCTCAATTGAGACGGGAAATAGGAGAGAACAATACAGGTGTGTGTTGTTATTTACATGTTGTGTGCTTTGTTGGAATCGCCATACACCCTAGAGCTGGCTGGCTACCGGTCACAGGGGTGGCCAACTTGTTTCATGACTGCGCCAACGGAAGGAATAGTTTCACCATTAGGACACTTCTAGTGAATTTTTTTCTCGAATCCGAATGTAGCATTTGAAGGGTACTAAGAAAAAGGGGATAAAGTCGCATTACACACATTTTACAGGACAAGAAACTTTCAGGGTGTCTACCATCCGGGAAAATCAGGGAAAACTGAAATTAGCCGGGAATTTGAAGTGGTCGGGAAAAAAACGGGAAAAGTCGAAAATTTGGTAAATTACAAAAGATACCCGGGAAAATGGGTTTTACTCAAAATTCTAAATATAATAATCTATAAATTACAATGTGATTCAAACTTTTTTTTGTAGCTGTGTAACATATTTTATCATTTTTATAATTCCTAGTAGACAATGTTAATACAAATAAAAAAATCTGTTTATTTACATTTTAAAACTTATTATTCATAAAAAAAGATTAACAAAAACCATGGGTGTGAAGTGTGTGACATACTTTTGAGTTGGAAATTTTAGGGAATGATAAGGGGGAAATCAGGGAAAAAGTCGGGAATTTCATTGGTCAAGTTGAGTAGACACCATGAGTCAAACTTATTTTTATCTCAAACCCCACAAGGACCCCAGAAAATACATCTTTGCATTTAATTTAAATATGACACAGACCTATTTTAACCATAATATTAAGTGCATTAGAAAAGTTTCATGCTTGTCCAACAGATGGCAGCACTCACTCAATTTTAGTCAAAATTGGTTTTATCCTCTTTTTCCCCTGTACCTTTGAATCGCTTTCATATTTTGAAAACATAACTAGTCTTTTAAAATCTACAAATCTAGTAGATATATATATATATTTACAAATTTAGTGGACATATACTGATATAGGATAATTAGTATTTTTATTTATTTAGTTTTATAATCAGTCTTTTAAACTCTACAATTTAGTATTTGTTACATACTCATATATATATATATATACATAGGCCTATATTTATTATCTCTCATATTTTCAAGATATGAAAGCAAAACAAAGGTACAGGGGAAAAACCTGAAAAGATCAATTTAAATTAAAATGAGTTAGTAGTATATATCTGCTGCTGCTGCTGCTACTACTACTACTCATACTACTACTACTACTACTACTACTCATACTACTACTACTATTGCTCATGCTACTACTACTATTGCTCATGCTACTACTACTATTGCTCATACTACTACTGCTCATGCTACTAATGCTACTACTACTACTACTGCTCATACTGTTACTACTACTACTACTACTGCTCATACTGCTCATACTGTTACTACTACTACTCATACTGTTACTACTACTACTCATACTGTTACTACTACTAATACTACTGCTCATACTGTTACTACTACTACTACTACTGCTCATACTGTTACTACTACTACTACTACTACTGCTCATACTGTTACTACTACTACTACTACTACTACTACTGCTCATACTGTTACTACTACTAATACTACTGCTCATACTGTTACTACTACTACTACTACTGCTCATACTGTTACTACTACTACTACTACTGCTCATAATACTACTACTACTACTACTACTACTACTTCTTCTTTTCACGACTAGTTCAGGTTATACGCATATCAGCTAGTGACGCTAATGTGATAAGATTGAGGAATGTAGAATTTAAAGTAAGAGTAAATAATTTGTGAAGAGTTGGAAACAATTTAGGAGGAAAAAAAACACGTTCCGATTACATCCAGCCGGGATTTGAACCCCAACTTCCGTTTCTACCATCAAACCAGACTAAATTATCTTTACATTTATACCACGTGCCCACCGATGCGGGTAAATATTTTCACTGGAAATTAAACTTTGTGTAGTTCAGGAAATTGGTATCTCGCTTGAAAATAATTTCTGAAAATTTTAGTATAGGTTTTGAGTTTATTTATTATAGCCTATTTCATATTATTTTGTACCTATTTTGTGATCTTGTTATTCCTTTTTTTAGGCAAAGAATGTTATATTATTGTAATTTAAAGTAATGCCTTGAAAATTGGATTTGATTATTTTGAATAGTTTTGCACAGTATCAATTAATAAAGATTCGAGCGTAGTACTCATCTCGTCGAAGTGTCAAACAATTCCATTGTCAGATAATAGAAAACCATTGTTAAATAATATAAAATGTATCATTTTATCAAAGATTTAAAAGTTTGCCCCTAAAACCTTTCTCACCCGCACCACCACCCTACCAGCAAGGCTCTCTTCTAGTTTTGTAGGGAACCACCTCAACCACTCTACCACAGAGAACAGCAAAACTCGCCTCTAGTTCTGTAGGTAACTACCTCAACCACACAAACTCAGAAGAGCAAGGATCTCCTCTAGTTTTGTAGATAACCACCTCAACCACATGACAACAAAGAACAGCAAGACTCTCCTCTAGTTTTTTAGAGAACTACCTCAACCACCCGACCACAGAAACTAGCAAGGATCTTCTATAGCTTTGTACAGAACCACCTCAACCATCCGACCACAAAGACTAGCAAGCACAAAATCTCCATCCGAACAAACGCAGCGACAGACTCTAAGAACAGGGGAGTTCTTTCTGAACGATTGTGACGTGATAGTCTCCACAGTGTTTGGTCCCATCATCGCAATCAGACGAGACTTACGTAACTCTCGACTGACTCATTGTTACGATACAGTCTTGTGAAAATGTGCATAGCTGCTCTCACAGCTCTCACTCTAATTCTCAAGTTGACGAAACTAATTGGTACCGTCGAACTTCTAGACTAGTGTTGAGAGGAAAAAAGAAAAACTCTAGTGGTGTTGAAGCGATGTCTATAGGAGAAACTTTAAAAAAATAAATTATTTTATTAATATAGACCTATAGACCGGTTGCACCCGCGCAGCCTTGTTGCTACTAGACAGTGCATGCGTAGCCATTCTCCACTCTGCCAAATTAGACTATTAACTTGAGAGACAGTATGGACACTGCACCTACTAGGGCTTATTGCTACTAGACTGCGCATGCGTTGCCACTGCCCTCTATACCGAATGAGACTATTAGATTGTGAGAACATTTGAGACACTGCACCTACTAGAATATATTGCTACTAGACTGCGCATGCGTTGCCACTCCCCTCTTTGCTTGACGCAACTAATATTGTGATGCAATTTATTACACTGTATATGTGCATTCTTGTTACTACTAGACAACGCATCCGTGACCACGGTCCTTGACCAATATAACTGTTAAAGTGACGTCATTTTATGAAATTGTTACGCAGGTTGCAGTAAATGTTGGTCCTGTTGGCTGTAGTTTTGATTCACTAACTAGATAGTAATATAATAATGTTTATATCAGAACATGACTTACAAATTGACTAAACCCATTGCAGCACACCTATAATATGATTGCCATTGAAAGAACATTTAAAAATACATAAAAAATATATAGATTTTAATACATTGACAATATTACTAGATAATAAATTGTGTATCCGTCAAGATTGACACCATCTTCATAAGTTACAGCATTGCTGTAAGATAGGCTGGCTTGATGGTGTTGAAATGGCCCGTTAAAGAATTATGGAGGGCCACAACAATGCGATTACTTCTTTGTCTTACGACTAGGATTCGCCTAGTGCAAACAAATGGAGCCGTGTACACCGGCGACAGTTCTGTCGTTGCTCACCAGATTGTGCTTGAACCCAGCCCATGACTTGTCTAGTTTTGGAACAAATATCGGATATAGTGCCCATCTATCGTTCGATCGTGCTCCTTCTTTAATTAGTTTTCTGCTGAAAAATTGATTGTACAACTAGAGCCAAAAGTTCACCAAAACTGGAAACACCCATTTTATAATAGGACAAAACTTATCGGAATAATTACTATAACGCTCAAAACTTGTATAAAACGCTCCAATTGAAAGTCTTTCACTGTAAATGGGTTTTACCTAAAATTGACGTTTGCATCCTCGTCGTTTTCTATTGCAGGCTACAAGAGCAAAAATAGCACCTACTTCTTCTACGTCCATTACGATAATGGATGTAATGTAAGTTTAGGGAATTTGGTTTTTCCTGGCAACAAATATGTTCCCTGTGAACACACACACCAAACGACGCGACTGTTTCGTCGTTCATCTGTTGCTTTGCAGTTGCCAGCCAGAAAGGTAGCGACAAAAAAGTGTTTATGAACAATTTGTTGCCTGTGTTCACGTGGCCTAAGTGTTGACTTCTTTAAATTTAAACTGTAACTAGTTTGGTTTCTTCTTTACTAATAAACTTGAAAATGAACCGCCATGTGACCGTATGGTCTAAGGCGTCACTATCGCAATATACTAGACTGCCCGAAGGCTGTGAAATCAAGGTCCGAATCCCGGTCGGACGTACTGAGGGTATTCCCCACCCCCCTAGTGATTTATTCCCCCACCGCTCCCCTTCATTTTTTATTTTTTTTATAGTTTATATAAACGTGAGGCTCGTATCCTACATGCTTATGTTTACTTAAAACTAAAATTAAGGAATACAGACCTGATAAGATCCAAACACTCTCAAAATTTCCCAAGTTTTCAGAAGTGGCTAGGTGGATTGATAGAGATTGCGAGTTGAACATTATTATTATTATTATTATTATTTAGTTTTTATAGCAAAACATTTTTTTCATCAAAATAAAAAACATTTCTTCGGTAGAAACTTAGAATTTTCTTCACATAGTAATCTTAACAGTTGTAAAAGGTGTCCTGGAATTTGATAACTTTTTATCTTCGTTTAAAAAAAATCACCAAATGCTAATATGCTCATGACATATTAAAAAACTGTTGAGATAACTAACTCTATGTAAAAAAATAAACTTTTGTTTCTACTGGAGAAAAATTTGATTTATTTTGCAGAAAATTGTAAAAAAAAAAATCTTATTACGTCCCCTTTCACTTAAGCGGTCTTAGCATTAGGTCTGCATTACTTGATGATTTTAATAATTTGTTTTAATGGTTTGACCTAGTTAAAATAATTTGATCTATACTATCAACTCACATAATCTAATCTACTGTAAGAAACTAGAACCTGTCCACATAATAATTGATAATGCCAGGCTTCGGATTTTATTAAAAGAGTTAAATGATAAATTGCAGATAAGTGAATCACTGACATTCTCTGTTCAATACAACACGTCATAACTAGAATGAAATACATTCCTTTTCATTTAAGGAAAACTGGGCAAGTTTTCCTGGTTAGACTCTTTGACTACGAGTCTGGAGGACCCTGGTTCTAATATTTGAATGTAGGTTCGTCTTGTTTACCAATCAGTAAAAATATCGAAGCGTAAACAAAAAAAAATCTTATAAAACAAATTAATAAATACACTCCCGCTACTATACTTATCTCCCAAACATTTGTATTAATTGATTAATACGGATTAGGTCTCTTCCTCCGCTCCACCCCTCTGCTGAACATACCACGGTTGAACTAGAATTTGCGGAATAAAGTATACCTGTCAGCCGGTCCACACGAATTGGGGAACAACCTGTAATCCAATTCAACTCCTAACCCCTAACCTAGCCTAACATAACCTAACCTAATTAAACCTAACCTAATCTAACCTAACCTAATCTAACCTAATTTAACCTTACCTAATTTAACCTAACCTAATTTAACCTAACCTAATTTAACCTAACCTATATTTAACCTAACCTATATTTAACCTAACCTAATTTAACCTAACCTCATTTAACCTAACCTCATTTAACCTAACCTCATTTAACCTAACCTCATTTAACCTAACCTCATTTAACCTAACCTCATTTAACCTAACCTCATTTAACCTAACCTCATTTAACCTAACCTCATTTAACCTAACCTAACCTAAGATCCGTGTTCCATTTTGAATAAAGTCATTATTAATTTAATTTTTACTCCGCAGTTCGTGTGTACCCGCATTAGTTGTTCCTCAATTCGTGTACACCGCGTACCATTCCTACAGCACTTTTATTTTAGAAAGAACTGATAAAAGAAAAGTTGACCTCGG
>CABFWO010000411.1:86890-150246 GCA_902155825.1 Timema genevievae
GGTCTTGGGGTAAAGTGATCACTTCGAGAGCTTTGTGGGTTCATACCCAACCGTGGTTGACGGATTTTTCTTGAGCGATCCGTAGCACAACTTACTTCAGAGGGGAAGTAAAGCCCTCGATCCCATGTTGATTGTGGGGTGAAAAAGATCCCTGGAAGGTACTTGAAAATAACTTTCCCGGCAAAATTGGCAGGCTCCAGGTGTGGATTCGGGGGGAGGGGGGTCAAAGGGTCAGTTTACCCCCCTGTGAAAGTTAGAAAATTAATACAAAAAACAAAATGAAAGTTCAAATTTTAGAAAGAAAATACAACACAGATAAATTTTATACAATTTTTATATCTTTAGACCCGCAGACACCTCTTAAACCGGGTCCACACGTGCGTTATTCGTCCAAGTTTATTCAATGTTGGATATGTTTCACGAAAGTGTGAAAAAAATATTAGTTTTCATGTAAGGATATTTGTCGTGCATAACTAGTAACAAACATTTTCTCGCATAGAGACGGTAGACTACCACACATCAAAGACGACTAATAATCTGTTGAGAGCCACGAATACCGAATATAGAATATGTGTGAATAGCAGGAGCGGCGGAACTGTGGGGGACTCTGCCCCCTGGAAATAATTTGCCCCTCCCAGGAATAAATTCCCTCTCTAGATATATCTAAAAACCTCTAATATTATCGAATATGAAGCTGAAACATAGCCTTAAATTAAGCCCCAAATGACTTCTAGATGTAGTCTACTGTCAAAAATTTGCCGGAGAGGACTGCTTCAAATAACTACTAGACTAGAGGCACCTAACTGGCAGAAAAAGTCGGGGGAAGAAAACTCTAAATAGCTTCAAAGGTCATCTCAATTTCAAAAATTTCTTGGGGAGGACAATTCCAAACTCTGAATTTTCTGAAAGAATTAAATTTACAAAATTTTATCGGTGGAAAACCACTTCAAATCTTATCTTCTAGAGGTATATAACTATAGTAAAACATTAAGGTGAGGATCATTCTAAATAGCTTCGAGGGGCATCCAAATTTCAAGAATTTCTAGGTGATTAACACTTTAAATGGCTTATAAAAGAATCTAATTTTAAAAAAAATCAAGTCGAAGACTACTCATAGCTGCTAGAGTGAACAATTTTTCAAATGTTGAAGAAGGGCCACTCCGAATAGTTTGTAAAACGATTTGGATTCACCCCTGGTAAGCCCTTTTACTCTCGCTCATAGAAATTCTCGTGTGCTGATATAATCAGTCGGTTCAGAAAGCGCACGTTAAATACCTCTAACAAATTTTAAAAATTTTAGTAAAAAAAAAAAGGATCTCCAAAGGTTTAGTCTTTTTAATTTTAACGATTTGAAGTTAGGTGCAAACTCAATTGTCCATATTGTTTCTACCCGCCTTATTTCTACATTATTTTATACGAAAATGGTGGGGGGGAGGAGGATTGGGGACTCAAATCTGATATATTTTCCGAACTGATGCAGAGTGATATTCCAAAGTGTGCTGCTACTTTTATTTGTTATTAGGGTTCAAGCTTATATTCAAATATGTCACTGTGCGTAACATTAGCTTGGGGTACCCAATACAATTTTAAGACAGCTACATCAACTGTTGCGGAGGAAATTAGTTGAAATGGCTCTTTAAATGTGAATAGTGTGTTTAGTTATTATTCTCTTTAGATTTGTTTCGCGGCATAACACAACAATTTGAAAACATACATTATGTAAGTGTGTGATTTGCTGATACACACAAGTATTATTATTATTACTATTATTATTATTATTAGCAATACGTCTTACTACCCGTTTGGGTTGTACGCACTTACGCTAATGTGTAATGGTAGGGTGATTGTGAGGTGAAATGGAGGACCTACAGTTTAACGTGGGATCCGAACACACAAGTTGTGATTAATACACATCTTGTCAGAGGTGAAGGAAGGGTTTGGCAATCAAATAAATCTGTGCCGGGACCGAGGATTGAATCCCGGACCCCCAGCACAGAAGTCTTAACATCTTACCCCTAGACCGCCAGGTCACCCAACCCCACTCAAGTAAGATACTCCATTTGTCATAGTAATGGTGGTAATTGACGGCTACCAGAAGATGTAAAAACTGTTAAAAGGAGAGATAAAATTAAAAACAAATGGTTTGTTTTGAAAATGTTGACTTCCAAAAGTGACAATAAATTCAACATATTATGGTCTTGTAGCTCATGGTTTGGCGAATAGATATATGCGAGTAGATCTGGTAACTTTTACTAGCTGTCACCCTCTTCGGTGGCCTAGTTGGTTAACGCGCTAGTTTCGTGTTGAGCTTGACTGCTGAGGACGGGGAGCTCGAGGTTCGAATCTCGCTCGGGTGAACTGGGGGGTGGTTTTCCCTAAATTGTTTTCCACTCTTCCTCTACGCAAATGCGGGTTCACTTCCTCTAAATTAAACCTTCCCAATTCCTAACCCGTAAACGTAATTAGCAATTAAGCTCTTAATCCGAACGGGTAGTAAGACGCGGTACTAAAATAAATAAATAAATAATACTAGTTGTTGGCTATACTCCCACCGTAGATGTGGTATAGATTCTGCTATCTATTTTCGGCGAACGTGTGAATCTAGCTTTAGGCGTTAGTCATTACTAGCCAGAGTAGCATTAAGGGGCCCACCCACTTTAATCATACATTAAGGGTGCCTGGATGCAAAGTAGGAGCTCTTTTAAAAGTAATCTAGAGGGATTTTTTTAATGTTCAAATCTTGTGTACTCAAAATTACACAATTCATTAACCGATTGGTTTAAGCCATCACGGTCGAGTCTACTGAGTGTGGGTTTTTCCTGGATGGTTTCCCACTCTCCTTCCACGCAAGTGCGGGTAGATTATCTCTAAAATGCTTCCTACCTCATCCCTACTCAATTAGAATAATTACCCCATTAGAGGAATTATCATATAGGTGTATTAACTTGAACATGTGGTAAGACGCTGTGATGAATATATATATATATCACACAAGATAAACCCATATTTTTCAGTCGATGGAAGGTAAAGGCGGGAGGGGCAGGGGGGGATACCACTTCTAAAGGCCAACCTGTCCTCGTCCTTTTAATGACTTGGTAGACTTTTATGGTCAGAAAAATGTCACGCTAGGGCAAAACTAACGTGTTTCTATTGTGACGTGACGCGTGGACGCTTTTTTCTACGTCGTCGTGTAGACTTATACTCGGATCGCCAAAGGATTAGGAATAACATATTATAACCTAGATTTACTAGCAGAAGTACCCATCGTTTGGGTGGTTAACCCTGGCAAGCGCTTTTATTTAATTCAAAGAGATAGAAAAAAAAACTTTACATTTTATTTCTTCCTATTCTGTTTTTAACTAATATAAAAAAATTCAAATACAAATTTTAAAATTCCTGCTTCTAGGTGAACATGTTCGTGCACAAGCCGCTTCTTATTTTTAAATTTCAGACATTTTGCGTGTGGTAGAAATTGTCCTACGTTCATTACAGACACACAAACAAACTCTTCATTTTATTAATATAGATACATTCCTCTAGAGTAGCTGGCATCTATTACGACATAATATGTCAAAATGTAAGTTAGAGTAGGGTTACAATACGATTTAGCCTGGAAGTAACTTTTTTAACAGTTATAAAAAATTCGTGTATTTATACGTCAAGTCATAATGATCTGTAACTGTCACTTTTTATAGATATCCTTATTTATAAAATATTACTATTAAGTAAAATATCATCAATGTGTATTTCAAAAAAGTTTTTTTTTTCTTTTCACTTTCCTTTCTACCGGACTCCTACTATAGGAACTTTTTGAACTCTTACAGAGTTTTTCTCAAAGCGATCCAGCTATATCCCATTTGTAGAAGTCAGTCACACTGAATATACCTCATAGTTGGAGGTTGGTGAACCTGTGGAACTCTAGAAAATTCTTTTGACGCATGACATTCAATGTAACTCACAATTTACTATTATTAGAGGCACCGAAATTTCGTGAAACTTTTTTCTACTAATATTAAAATGGCTATCAAAACATATTTAGAAGTTCATTGTGGCAGTTTTGAATTCATAATACACGAGCCTAATAAAGTGAGACTAAACCGTTTCGTGAAATTGATTACTTGACTTAAAAAAAAATAATTATGGTCAATTTTGTTGATTATATAAGATTTAACGATAGTAACATTCCAATAAAAATAATAATAATTCCTCTGTTTAGTAAATTTATTTCCCTCAACCAAAGAACCTAGGTAAAATATGTTTGAACTGGCTATTAAAACGGCCGTATCATGCATGACCAAAAGCAAATACTTTAATAATACAGAAAATAACACTAAGCAATCTTTGGTTTGTTTGGTATTTACAAATTTTAGAAGTTTTTTATATTTGTTGACTTAATTAAGAGTTGATTTGTTACAATCTACCCTACCCTATTTGATGTCGATGTTGTTCTCAATATTTTTCATTTTTTAACACCTTGTCTCGTATTATTCGCTTATGTGCTAATTACGCTAGTGGTTTTAGGGATTAGGAGGATGTTATTTTGATGAAGTGTACCTGCCTTTGCGTGGAAGCAAAGTAGAAACCAATTTTGTATAAACCACCTTCAATACATCCGGCCGAGATTCGAATCTTGATCTCCCCGTCATTGGCAATATAGTCTACTGCCAGAGAGGATTGGCTTTTTCCTGGCCAATCTCTTTTCATGCAAATGAGCGTAGATTACCTTTAAAATGCTTCTTTCCTCATCCTTACCACATTAGAGCAATTATTGTATATGCGTATTACCTGAACAGGTAGTAAGACGCGGTGATACAAAAAAGACAACGCGTTAGACCACGTGGCCACCGAAGCTGGTCTTTTTCAGCTAAGGCCCCTCTTGATAGATCATAACATTTTCACTCCCCTCCACCCACTATTTTTTGGGATAGTTTTAAAACAATTTTTAAAATGTTTTCTTTTCTTTTATTTATTTTATACCAAAATCAATGTAACACTGGTAGCATAATGGTAGCAAAATAAAGGCAAAATTAATTTGATAGATGGCACTCTATTTTCATCATTTCTTGAATATTGAGTTTGATGTTTTATAGATCACACCGCGAATCGCTTTATACTTCAGGTCGACAAGGCTGTTTAGTTTTTATGAGAGTCAGAGTTAAAGATTCGGTGGTGTTGTTGCGTGTGGCTGCATTGGTAGCTTAGGGGTAATGTAGAGAAGATAATTGGGGGTTGGGGGTGGGGGGGGAATCCGAGGTTTTGCGGGCTTGAAAATAAACACGTACAAGTCTTACTTTTTTGTTGGTCACCTAATATATGAATTACAACTGGTAGGCAATGTTGCGAACATCGCAAGAAAAAAAAATCTTAATTTTGAAAAAGGAATTGAAATAAAAAAAGTCTTAAATTCTTAGTTAAATTTTAACCTTCTTTACTAAATGGTTCCATGTCGCCCTTTAAAATGCTTCAGACCCCCGGGTTGGAAACCACTGGAATCTTAAGGCGTCGCTCTCACAATAGACTGGATTACCCGCTGACGGGAAGTTCGGGCTTCGAATACCAAGCAGCGGATATTTGCGTAAACGCTTACACAGTTTAATATAATTTCATTTAGCTTCTACTTTGACGTAGTATGACATATATTTTTTCGAAACCTTTGACAAAAAAAATCATTAAAAAACCATTCGTACTACACAGCTTAATAAAATGGTCACATGTTCAACTAATTTCTCAACGTTTAAAAAAATTTCATTTAATTTCTCCTGTCATTTGTATTCCTTAGCTCTCTTGCGACATCTAGCTTAAAATTAGCTACCCATATATGGTCGGAAGTTACACAGCAATACACTATGTATTAAAAGGAATTTCGTCTTAAGTAATTACTAATTATAAAATATATCAACAGCTTTGCTCACCAACATGACCAGAAACCATTACAACATCAATATATTTATAACTCCTTGACTGTACATAACCTCTGGACACGGTGAATAATTTCTGGTGGGGTGGCCTCACCTTGAGTAATTTAATAACAATAGTTATAAACTTCTACAGCTTTGAACAATAACATAACCATAAATCATTACAACACATACCTACATAATTATGCCGTTCCCTTACGGGGTAGGCAAGAAACTACATATAGCTCGAAAAACAACTCCATCATTTTATTTATTTTAAGCACCTTGTCTTACTACCCGTTCACGTTATACGCCTGTGTACTAATTACACTAATGGGTTGGGGCTTAGGGAGGCTTAATTTAAAGGAAATTCACCTGCATTTACGTGGAGGGAGAGTGGAAAACCATTTAGGGGGGAAAACCACCCTCAGTGCATCCGACCGGGATCGAACACCAATATCCCCGTCTTCGGCAGTCTAGTCCAACACGAGATTAGCGCGTTAGACCACGCGGCCACCGAAGTGGGTAGCTTCGTACATGATCAATCCTCACTAACTTTATACACATTTCCCTATCCTTTCACGCTCCCTTCGTTTGTAATCACTTGTTACTCGACTGTGCATACCACCTAGTCGTTGACTGCCCTAGTGGCGACGTGACCAACGTTTATCTGCAGCATTCACCTCTCCACCGGACGCGACTAATATCTTTACAGGATGATTCCAAACTTTCTGTACAAACTTTAATGGTAGATAGGGAACACTAAAATAAACCTCTTTCTTTGATGAATGTACAGTAGCCCCGTGGCTTCTTTGGTGCTGACTGACAGTTCACAGCTGACTTCTGACAGTCAACATTTAGGTATATACCTATATTTTGACTGTCAGAAGTGACAGCTGCTAAACACATGTTTTTGCAGATCATATGGTTCGGTGTAGGGATAAATAATTTGGTCTGGTAGCTTTCCAAAGCCGTCAGCTGTCAGCTGTCAGCTGTCAGCTGTCACTCAGCACCAAAGAAGCCATGGGGCTACTGTATGTCCACATATGTCACCCTTTAGTGCTTAAGGGCGCTGTTGGGCGGCGCGCGTCAAATGGCTGTTGGCGGACCTTGTACGTGTAACGTTGATAGTTAAATGGCTTCTGAGATATAGTTTTTATTCTTTCTTTAATTTATTTGAGGTATTTAACGTGCTCTTTCTGTACCAACTGATTGTATCAGCACAAGATAATTTATATGAGTGAGAGTGAAAGGTCCTATCAATTTTGCTGAGAAAAATATTTTCACATACCTTATAGGGTTCTTTTACATGTATCATTCAACATAGGACTGACAGCTTTACTACCCCTCAGTGGTTGTTGAACTAAGGATTTTTATCGCTCAAGAAAAATTAGTTGACCTCAGCTGGTTTTGAACCCACGAATATCGGGTCCTGAGCCGAGCATTTTATCCTAAGACCACCGCAGTCGACTTTTGTTTAAACAATTTTTTTTATTTTTTAATAGTTTATAAATGAAGGGTTTTTATTGTGTGAATAAAACCTACTTGAGGGTAGCTAACTGAAATTCTATTTTTTGAAAACTTTGGTCCAAGCTACAATATACCATAAGAGAAAGTCTGTACGATTGTGTCACACCCTTTATTTATTCATGGCAAGATGATTAGTACAAGGTTAAATCGAATTTATCCCAACCATATTTTAAATTATTTAGGATTCCTGTTCACTTCTTCGATCGGCTAGCAAGTTGTGCAGAATAATATTTTGTTTAATGTGACGCCAGCTTGGTCTGACATTTTGTCCGGTAGACGTGACTAAGATGCGGTAAATCGACTCTTTTAAAAAGTGAAAGTCTGATGTAATTTAAAACAGGTAGATGAAGCAGAATATTCCCCACCCCTCTTTCCCCCGTGTTCAGGTTTAGATTGAAATCGGATGTGAAGTGTGACTTCGTTGCATTTCATGTTTTTTTTTTTTTTTGTTCTTCAGTCAGTCGTTGAAATTATCTTGTATTAACGGTTTACGTCCGATCTCTTGGCTTAGTTGGTAGCGCGCCTGCACACTGAGCTAAGGGTACTGAATTTGATGCCCGAAATCTCTGACAAATTTAATATTGGGGAAATTTGGGGAAATTTGGGGATTCCCCTTCACGGTTATAAATGAATGGCCTTGGGGCAGTGTGTTGTTTTTTCTTGAATTAATGTGCTGATATAATTGGTTGATTCAACAAACTTACTTTAAATAATCCAAATAAAATTTAATAAAATGTCAGTTAAAAAAAAAGCCAACGTAATTATGTTTCTGTCTTACTACGCCTTCTATTTCTAATGGTCCTCGTTCAACTCCCGGAAACGCGAGCTAAGGGCAGTGTTTTTGCAGTGTTTATAAAAAAGACATTTATTTGACCAGAATAAATAAAATATTTATCCAATAGAAACATAATTTAACTTTCTTCACATATTTAACTTAATAGTTGTTGAAAATCTGTCATAATCATAGCATCGTTAGCTGAAAAACTTTTTTTTAAATGAAGAGAAAAAGTTATCATAAAATTCCAGGACACACTTCACAGATATTCAACTGAGGTCACCATGTGAATAAAATTAAACTATATGTTTCTAATGAAGAAATATTTGATTTATTTTGACCAAAAAAATGTTTTGATATTAAAACTCAAAACACTATTTTTCTCGTGTTACCAACATCCCCACCTTAAATAAACGTCCCTACTTTTCTTTTGGGCATACATTAACTAAGATAATTGAGTAGGAATGAGGTAGGTTGAGTTTTAGAGGAAACCTACCCGAATTTTCGTGGAGGAATAGTGGAGGACCACTTAGGAAAAACCACCCTCAGTAAATACGATCGGGCTATTCCATCTTCCAAATCCCAACCCCTATTACTGCCTGGAAGTGAAGCAAGGTAATAAAATCAAAACTATCTGGCACGTTGACGAGCCATAATTCAGTTTTATAATGAGAGCTATCAACTCTAGCCTTCATATTTAGTAAACTCAAGATTTCTACAATATATATCACCATCCAGCATACTATATTTATATATAAGCTCTCCTTTTAAAAAGATTCATGAGAAGTGGGCAGCTTGGGTAATTGTTCTTCAGGTATGTAAGATATCTGCTTTGGAGAAGAGAAGTGCTTTATAGGATGTACTTTGTACCCATTATGCAGCAGAAACATGGACATTGAATGTAAGAGAGACTAGGGAAGTGGAGGCCATGGGAATGAAGTTTGTGAGGAGCTTGTTGGCTGTCACGAGGAGGAACAGGATTAGGAGTGAAGTTATCCGGGCAAGAGTTGAGGTACAGAGTACACGAGGTAGTAAAGGAAGCAGGGCTGTCTGAGATGGTATGGTCTCGTAATGAGGATGGAAAAGGAGAGAATACTGAAACTATGGAGATGAAGTATGTAGGAAAAAGACCACAAGTGAAATCAAGAAAAAAATGAGAGGCGCAGATAAAATGTGCAAGTGTGAGTAGAATAATGGTGTAAGGATTGAGGAATATGAAGAAATTTTACTAAACTGAGCCGGCCACAAGCTGAAAAAAGTTGTTGTTGATGATGATAATGATTTAAAGTAAAAAAAAATAGTCGTTTCATTAAAACTGTGCTTTCGAAATAAATGCCCATTTACTAAAATTGCAACTTCCCTTTGATTTTTTTTTTAATTTTGAATTATTAGGTATACCCTCTTTGCAGAGTATATACATATCCACACTATTCAAAGATGATATAACTAATAATTAAAATATTTATATATAATATGCAAATTACCAGCTTAGGTGGCCGCATTGTCTAACGCGCTGCTCTCGAAGTAGGCTAGACTGCCGATGACAGGGAGATTAAGGTTCGAATCTTGGTCAGGTGTACTGAGGGTAGTTTCCCACCCTCTTTCCACGCAAATGCGGGTCAACTTCCTATTAATATAACCTTCCTATCCTTAAAACCACTAGCGTAATTAGTACATAATCTACCAGAACAGTTAGTAAGACACGGTGCTTAATAATAACAATATGCAAATTGACTAGACATAACTTGACAAATCATTGTTCAAAGGCACGATTAAAATAGTATATAATTATTAATTTTAACTCATATTAATCTAAAAGTCAGGATCTGAGCGGGTGCTTTTTGGAAGTTTGGTTTAGATGAGTCACGAGGTTTTTACAGTAACCTACTCGTTCGTTATTTAGGAAAGCATAAAAAATATCGTAACACTTTCGCTCGTTACAGTGCGATGGTTTATTTAAATGCCGACTCAAGCGCAGCATCCATTGCTTACATTTCTAAGAAGAAACAAAAACAAACCCATTTTAGTTCACACCTCACTCAACAAACTTAAAGCCTGCTCTTCCCCTCCCCCTCCTCACCCGGTGGATTTTAAACTGAAAGGTACATTTGCTGAGGCATCTTTAAGACTGAGTGGGTGTTGCCTGCGTATAGGCGTGCGCCCGCTCAAATTAGACAACCTTTGAAATATTCTGTGACTGGCACTGTTGCATTTTTGCAACAGTTGTAAAAAAATTTAAATTAAAGGTAACTAGGTCGAATACTCTCCAGTTATTCCTCAATTAGTTACTACTGCATAGTATGTCGTCACCAAACATTAAAATAATCTTTATTTTCTGGGATACGAGAGTTTTAACTGGCGCCATGTTGGGATGTTGTGAATATGCAATGGTGCCAGTCGTGATGTCATACGTCTGTCTCATTGCTGCTGTATTTTTAAAATAAAATAATTCAATAGTAATGTAGAAGTCAGTAATCAGCAATTTTATAATACAGTAAAATATAAATTAATTCCTTACAATATTTTGTTATATATTTTTTCTAATAACAAGCTATGTTTTTACATTATTGTAACTTTCTTTTTTTTAGTAAAATTTACAAAAACACAATATTATTAAAATATTTATTTAATAATATTGCTTCATTAATAGTATTATTTATTAGAGTATGTATTTTTGATTCCTATTTAGAACATTATAGAATGTTGCAAAAATGCAACGGTGCCAGTACTAATTTTTTTAGCCCCAGTCCCCGAAGGTTAACCTTTCATACAACAACATTCATAAACTTATAAATGTTGATTGTAAGGAACAAAGTATAAGAATAATTTTCAAGTTTAACAAATCGATTTATTAATATTCAAACAAATCAAAATGAAGTACATAGAATTATAGGTAGAAATGATTCAAACCATTCATTGTTTAAACATGAGAAAGCAAACGGTTACAATAATAAAAATAGCTCGACAAATGAGAATCAGGTTTGAAGCACCTAGGTACACTCTATAACCCACTCTTATAGTTCCCAGGTGTAAATGAGAAAGCTTGTAACTCGTTAAAGCAGGACAATGAAACAAGTCAGTAGTACTGACATACAAAAACTACGTCATATGGACATAGAATAATAAAGCTCAAAGCTCAACAAGGATTACAACATCCCTCAATACTTAAAGTATCCACCGTAGCTTGCACTGCGGCGAGGAGGTGACACAGACGCCTCAACCATCGTGGTCTTCAGTACGTAGTCTTAGCAGATGCTTGTGAATATATACCAGCAGTTCCTCCGGCGAGTGGTTACAATAGAATAGAATATATATTACGTGAACCGAGGACAGGTCGTTATATACAAGCGGGACTGATAAAATTGGACAGGGTTATCTCCACGTACGAAGAGGGGTGGTAATCTTAGAAGATCACGCCACCCGACCCCTAGTGCTCGCCAACGGTTGCTGGGAACACCCCGAATGAAGCGCCTTTCATTTGCTCATCGTCTGGCCCAGGTGTTAGATGTGTGCGTGTTCGTCTTCGAAGACGAGTTGCCTCGCTCACTGGGGCATTTTCGATGATAATTGGGCGTCTCCCACTTGTGATGTTGCAGTGATTCTATATCTGCCACACATTATTAGAACTTATTAGATCTGGTAGTAATAGTTGTAAACCTATTATAGCTTCATTCAGTGTAAGAGTTAAACTGTATTTAACACGTTAAAACACGAGGCGGGAGACTAAAATCACCCGCACGCGGATGAAACGCTCCTTGGATCACCCGCGCTCCCGCTTCCGCGCATAGAAGGGGTGTCGAAAAATCATTTGGTCATAAAGTCCATATTAAAAATTGAAAATTGGTGCCTCATAAAAATATGTCACCTTTTCAGCAAAATAAGTAAAAAGTACTTCAACTTGGTATATTTTTAAAATCATAAATAAAATGTTGATTCAATAAAAATAGAAAAGCTTACCCTTTATTCATACCAAGAAATTTACAATTTTTATCAGGAGATCTAATAAATTACAAATCTGTAAAATGTTATGGATTTGATGAAATCAAATGCTATCAGGAATAACATTCCATAATGCTGTATTTCTATGATATTTGTAAAAATAACAATCGGACCGAAATTTTGACATGCCTGTTACAGGGATTGTCTTGTAATACGTCTCTTACCAAGCAGTGGAAAAAGCTGCTTTCCACTTATCGCTTCTTGGTCAAACCCTCCATTTGCCTGTTGAATGTGTGGGCATTATGAATACAGATATGGATATCATCAATACAAGAGAAACCAGTTCTGTGGAAAGATTATAACAATCCCGAACTTGCACAACAGAAGCTTGCTGTCAGTGCTGTTTTCTTACATGCGTGAGTCACGCACGATCATTGATCTCTAAATGTAATATTATTTTGTCGCAATGAGAGAAAACGATAATAATATTTCACGTATGGGTGACATCATTCATAGCCCAGTTTGTGCAAGTATTAGCCATTACTAATGTATCGTTACCCAGGGGACGCTCGAATGTACTAATCGTACATCCTTTTCCTTGGAGGCTCTTTCCATGTCCCGATGAGATAAGGTGATAGTGATAGTGATTATGAGGATGTGGAACCAGATAAAACACAGTGAGAGTCAGACCTAATTAACCAAACCCTGGTGACCTTAGAGGTAATTCCCCTTTCTGGAAAAATACCAAAGGTACTAGCCGGGAATAGAAACCGGGACCCCTAAGCTTGTAGTTTGGTGCACTGACCGCTCGCTATACCACGGGACCGGTTAGAGAATTGGATGATTTGTTACTTCATTTGTTGTTAGAAGATGCTGAGGATGACAAAATATTATAATTGTGTGTCTACGAGGGGAATGTATAATATTTTTAAAGGCAGAATGGAAGAGGAATATTTTACAACATTAATTAATCAACACTTGTTGCAAGACAAAAAAAATCAGAATTTTTCAGACTAAACCGTTTTCAATATAACTATATCTTTGATTTTTATAAAAGGTTATATCAAAAGTGATTTCTGCAATACAGTTCAGTCAGACGAAGGCCTAAGGCTAAAGCAAGTAATGGAGTTGCTACCCAAGAAGTAAAGCAATCAAAGATAACAGAATCAAGAAAGATATGATAAGTAGAAAAGAGCAAGCGAAGAAAGCTTTTAATAACAAGAAGCCATTACTAACCTAGACTAGAATAAATTAAGGAAATCAGAAAAAAGGTTGCTAAAGGCATATATTTGGAGCGTATCGCTTTATGGATCTGAAACATGGACCATTGGTGCAACTGAAAGGAACAGATTAGAATCATTTGAAACGTGATGCTACAGAAGAATGTTGAGAATATCATGGATGGAGATGGCATCAAATACAGAAGTGCTAAGAAAAGCAAATTAAGAAGGGAAACTTTGGAAAGGTATAGAGCAAAGAGGAGTTGGTAGGACAAACATGACAGCTTGACGAAGATAGTTATATATGGAGATGTGAAAGGGAGAAATTCAAGGAGGGAGAACAAAACTGGAGTACATGAATCAGATGGCGAACGATGTTGACATAAGAATATACAAAGATGTAAACAAATTAGGCCCAGGAGAAACAAAGTGGAGAAATCTGCAGCAAACCAATAGCAAGATTTATAATTGAATGATGATGATGTCCATTAACTATAGGAGGAGATGTGGAAAGGAGGAATTTAAGAGATGAACAAAACTTGAGTACATAAGATAGCGAACGATGTTGGCAGAAGAAGTGTACCGTCCTTAAGAAATAGGAGGTCCAAAACAACATAAAATAAAAACAATAGGGCAAAAACAAGGGCAATAGGAGCGAGTGCTTGGAGTTCTATGCTTTGAAAACATCCAAAGACCAGAAATCCGCTACTCCCACCAGTTGCGGTTACTAATATTGGAGCGGTCTACCTCACAAAACATTCTAAAGGAAGATTTATAACTTCAAAAAAGGTTCCTAAACAAAAATAAAATAACAAATAACTTAAATCACATAGATTAAAGGTTACCTAAGGCCATGGTTGTTTCTAGTTATGAATAATGTCATGACTGATTTCAAAAAGATATTTATTTGTCAATGATTCAATGTTTAGAGATAATATATAAATATATGACAACGTTGAAAAAGTTATATATATTTGAGACATTAAAGGAATATATAAATAAACAATAAGAGAAAAACCTCGTATTTTTTATATATTATTAAACAACTTGCTCAAGCAGTTAAATCGCCGTCATCTTAAATAAATCACAAGATGTAATAAGGCGTTAACTCAATAAAAAATCTTCAATAAGTTTACTTTATACAATATTTAAATCTGAAGATAAAAAAAATAAGCGTATAAGTTAATCCAAACAATATGTCTCGCCAATACTCAAGAAAATACTCGATACCACAAAGTTAAAAACCCACAAGATTATGAAGTATACATAATATAAATTTCCTATAAATGCAATTGATTAAAAATTCTAGAACTGACATGTTTTGAGGAAAACTTAAAGTTTTCACGGAAAAATTTACATATAATGTTCACATAAATGGATACCCTAATATTTAGTCCCATTCTACTGATAATATCATTATAGTCGATCTCAAATTTGTTTACTTCGCTAAACCACAAAATGATCGATTCTACAATATGAATATCTCGACCCTGCAATTAAATAATATTTGAAGTGATGACAAGTTGATCTTATATTATATTTGAAGTTTAAATTAAATAGCCGAAAAAGAATTTTGAAGAAATTACAAGATAGAAAAAATAAGAAAAATTATCTACGCCGAAAATTAAATTTAGATCTTACATTATGAATAATGATCGAAGCTAGAGCTTCACCTGCTCTCAATCTGGCTAAGTCCAATAGTGACCATTCATAGAACAGGCGCCGATATATATACGATATAACCCAGAAGATGGAGCGACGGACAAAAGGGTAGGGGTGGACACCTGGAATATTCGGGAAAGAAACATGCGCATGATAATATTGTTCTGGATTAGCCTAGATAGTTCCACCTTCTTCCGTAACTTGGGGCTAGCAGCACATCTTCGCCATCGAAGTTCTTTGTTCTTTGGTACGCCAGTACCCACAATAGACAGTTAGTATTACGATCAACATGTGGCGGGAGGTTGTGTTTAGTCGTGATGTTACGAGTGTTCCTCTTTGACGCTGCTGGCAGTACGGTGGGGTAAGTTTAATCATAATTTCGTCCACTCTTATAGCAACATGCTACAGAAGGTACAAAGAAAGATGTAAACATTTCGGCCCAGGATAGACAAAAGTGGAAAGCTGCAATAAACCAATCGCAAGATTAATGACCTAACGATGAGTGTAGTATTCAATCAGCTGTGATGAAAAAATTGTTGCAAAACTTACCTCAATGTAATAGCTATTTCCACTAATTTTTTTTATCTTCATTCACCGTAAATAATATTTTTGAATATTCGCTTCAATGGCTGAAATGTCTAAGACGCCACACTCGTGCTAGACTTACCAAGTGGCCTACTGATTACAGATAAGTCGGGGCTCGAATCTCGATCAGGTCTACTGAGGGTTGTTTTCCCCAATTGGGTTTTCACTCTCCTTCCACGAAAATGCGTGTAGATTACCTATAAAACGCTTCCTTCCTCATCTCTACCTTATTAGAGTAATTATCATTTATAAAAGCATTACAAACTTTACATACCGGGTGAGTTTAAACTTATGTTACGAAAGCTAGGTGCATATTCCTTGTGAAAAACTAGGAAGAAAATGTGTATAGAGTTTTGCTCTGAAGTCATTCCAAAGGGGGAAATGAGCCCTTGAAAATCAAATGCTTTCACCCTGCCACACAGCCATTAAGGGCCTGCTCCCAGGCCAGCACGTGAACCAGACACGAATCCCCTGGATTTCTTTCTGTGGGGCCACATCAAAAGTGCCGTGTACAGGACACCCGTGGAACGTGAGCTAGACCTGAATCCCTGAATTTCTTTCTGTGGGGCCACATCAAAAGTGCCGTGTACAGGACACCCTTGGAACGCGAACCAGGCCTGAATCCCTGGATTTCTTTCTATGGGGCCACATTAAAAGTGCCGTGTATAGGAAACCCGTGGAACAGTGTCCGAAACCCACAAGGCATGTTTTGTGCCGATATTACGACATCGGACGCCCAGTGTTCCCATAAACCTCCGCGAGAGCACCTCGCCAGCTCGCGGAGGGTTTTCTCTCGCGGGAAGAAGTAGTTCGCGTGGTTAGCGAGGGGATCTAACATGGTGTATATAGGGTCAGTGTGGTTTCATGAAGTGAAGAGGGTGGACCAACGCCCCTCATGAACTGGTAGGACTGTTCGAAAAAAAAAGGGTTGTACAGCAAAAATGTAAAGGTAGTCAGCAACTGTGTAATATTGTGAAATAAAGTAATGCCTTACAACATTTAGTTTGTACAGTTTCAAAGATCGCGACAGTCCATGCTACGGCGATGTCGTTGCTGTTTGGATGTTGGTGGCCGGCAATTTGAACATCTGCTATGATAAGACGTGAATGTTTGCACGAGGGCTGTTGCAGGGTTACCTAATATACATTGAGTAATAAAAGTACATATTTCTCTTCAGTTACTGTTCTCCTACTCGTTTGTTACGTTGCTATAAAATTGTTTTTTAGTCTCAAGTACACGATTTTCAAGGGCTCATTGCTCTCTTAGTAATGAATTCACAGCAAAACATTGAATCTCTTCTTAGTTTTTCATAAGGAATATGCTCCTAGCTTTTGTACCATAAGTTAAAACTCATCCTGTATAGGTAATAGACGTTTTGAAATTTATGTTTATACTGAACTATTGCACTCGGACTGCTTATAATCCTTTCCTTGAATGGTCGTGGAGGGACTCAACACCCATTGTGGAGGAACTCCTCTATGGAATTAAGGGACATTATTTTTGTAGTTATCATAGCAAAACAATATTTTAGCCAAAAAAACAAAATGTTGCTCCAGTAGAAACGGAGTTTAATTTTATTCATATGGTGATATCAACAGTTGTTGAATATATGCCATGAGCATAGCGGCATTAGATGACAAACTTTCTAAATGAAGAGAAAAGGTTGTCATTAAATTCCAAGAAACTCTTGACAGATATAAAGGAAATTAAACTCTATGTTTTTACTGGAGCTATGTTTTATTTATTTTGACAAAAAAAAAAGTGTTTATATGAAAACTGCAAAAACACTGTCCTTAACTCGCGTACCCTACATCTCCACATTAAAGCATATTTTGGTGACCAAAATATTCAAATATTGTTTTTAACTATTTGAATAAGTTTTCTTTACAGTTAATAATGTAAAAAAAACTATTCAAATAAGTTTTTTAACAAGTTATGCTTATAAATATAGCCTTGATGTAACCATGCATATAAATAATAAAATTCATCCAAATAAACCTTTGTGAACGGAACTTTAGATTGCCATAGTTAGAATCGAAGTCAGGCCATTTCAAGGAAAAATCTCCTTGTTACTTCATGGAGAAAGGTAGAGGTAGAATAGGTGGGAGGGGGGGCTTGGAAGGAGAGGTCTAGGAGATCGGATAATCCTATTAGTGACGTCACAATACTAGACTTCTTAGTAAGGCTTCATCTACATTTTATTTTTTTGAGTTTTTTCATATCTTACTACCCGTCCGGGCTATCCGCATATTTAAATCAATTGTAGGAGGGGGGAAGAGGGAAGGTATAACTAAGATATGCATGTAAGAAAGTGAAACCTTTACGCTAAAGAAACAAAACACTTCAATATAATCGACAAGGAGTCAAACCCTAACCTCCTTGTCACCGGAAGGCTAGATTAGACTGACACCTTTTTCTATGTGATCACTGTTGTAGGTAGTTAACAAATTAATCGCGAATCTTGCAACAAATAGAGAAAATTCACCAATTATTTTTACTGCTAAAATACTTTAGAATGAGTATTTCCCCAGGGTGGAGGTATAGTCCAATCTTCATAGGAAGAACAATTTAGGAAATACAAAAATATTATTTTGGGGCCGACAATGATAACACTATACTATATTACGAATATTATTTGATGTGTATTAATAATGCCTATCAAAAGTGACAGCTGCAGAATTCGTTAAGGTAGTTCTAGTGATTTTTTTAGCTGTAGGATAAGGTTATTCCTATAAAATGTGGATTATATTAAAAGAATTTACTATATTGAATGACATTAGGGTGTTTGGAGTTTCAACCACAGCGTAATGTTCTAAATTTTATTTTGTAAAGAAGCAATTTCTGTCAACGTTATCGTGGAGTAGTTTGACCGCCTCTTAGAATAGCTAAAACGTTTATGTGCGTTTTTAATGGTGGTTTGCGTTAAGGGACTGTGCCGTGCTCCTGACAGGTCCGTACCAGGTTTTTTGATGACAATATACAGTACAGCACAAGTAGGTAAAGCTCATTACATTCCTTCCAACCGTGTGGAGGGATTGGATATAGAAAAATAAAATAGCTATACATTTTATATTTCTAGAATAGAAATAAAATATCGATACTTTTTGTATTTCTAGATTAGAAATAAAATATCGATACTTTTTGTATTTCTAGATTAGAAATAAAATATCGATATTTTTTGTATTTCTAGATTAGAAATAAAATAGCGATACTTTTTGTAGTCGTAGAATAGAAATAAAATTATTGATCCCAGTAGATATCGATATTGAAATAGCAATCAGAAAAACTACCGGTATATCAAATTTTTAGGTGTTTTTATGTACGAAAATGGTTATATTTTTCTCTCTTATACTTGACATGTATGTAATATACCTGTCTAGGAGCAATAATTTGAACTTTCGCCTTTTAATAGATTTCCTTTTTAGCATTGCATCTTACTACCCTTTCGGGTTTATCTACTTAGTACGATAATGGTTTTAAGTATTAGGGAGGCTATATTTATAGTAATTGTATCCGTGTTTGCGTGGGATGAGCGTGAAAAACAATTATGGGAAAACCACCCTCAGTACACCTGACCGATATTCGAATCCCTCAGAGTTAGTCTGTAATGGGTATTACGCGATATCTACCGCACTTAGTTGGTTGAAAATTTAAAATTAGTATCCCCTATGCACGAACATATGCACCTTGAACCTAAAATTTTAAAATTTTGACTAATTTTTTTAATTAATTAAAAACTGGGTGGTAAGAAATAAAATTAAGATTACTTTTCTGTCTGAATCAAATAAAAGCGTTGCCGTGTATTTCTCTTAGTAAATTATAAACAAATGATAGCTTCTTTGGATACCGATACGATACTGGGTTAAGTAATCATTATGTGTAAATGTATCGAAACAAAAGTTATTTGGTATAAAAATAATATTGGTATTGAAAGGAAAGTGACATTTTTACCCCAACCCTACGTGTGGTAAACAAGTCCCTCTTGTCCGTTTTAAGGCTAGCTTCAGATTTCCCAAATTTGATTTTTATCATAAAAGGAAGCTCAAACTTAGAGTTAACTAAGGAATATCCTTAAAAGTAATTACTTTAGTTTTTAGGATTGCCTTAAATTATTGATCTACAAAATTTTTAATTTTTATGAATATATTTCCTCTTCTAGTTGAATATTCCTTGTCGTGCCGACATGTAAAATAACCATATCAGATAAACCAAATAAGTCTTAAAATTTCAAAATTTGGATGTGGGAACTTAAAAAGGGTTGGAGGAAAAGGGAGCTAGAGTGTCTTGAAACTTCTCCAAAACTTTCAGTGTGGAAGAAAATTTAAATTTGGCAAATTGATAAAAATAATCACCCAAGATAACATGAAATTGGAAAGTTTGGAATTAAACATTAGTAGTCGAAGAACTACACTAATAGAAAAAAAAAAACTTTTTTTGTATGGTAGAAAGGTACTTTTATCTGCCCCCGTAGAGTTAAAACTAAAACACACACACACAAAATCTCTTTCTCTCTCTTTTTCTCTCTCACTCAAAACAAAGCTCATAATTCCTGGAAAACGTGGGATGACGACTTCTTTTAACTATCAAAGATTAAAGTCATTTCTCCGAAGTGGTTGTTTATTAGATCACTGAACAATACCTTCCAACAATCGCTATACAGCGTGTCCCATTACAATAACTCTAGGCTCGATGGTCTTAAGTCACAATAAGTCGAACGTGACTCTAGGAATATGATCAATACAGACCTAGTCAAGCTAATGTACACTCCGTGCACACTGAAAGTTGAGATTACGCTGATGACCCGATCTTAGAAGCGACGCCATAGTGGAACCAACCAACCAACCAACCAAGGTAAAGTGGAGAGTACATTGCGTCTATAATAATAAGGGAAACCCGCTTCGGTGACCGCATGGTCTTTGCAATAGACTGGACTATCACTGATGGGGAGATCGGGGCTCAAATCCAAGTCAGGTGTACTAGGGATGTTTTCTTCTAAAATGGTTTCCCCCCTCTCCTTCCACGCAAATGTAGGTAAACATTATTTAGAAATTTAACATTACTCATCTTTAACCCATTAGCATAATTAGTATATGAATGTATAGCCCGAACGAATAGTAAGACGCTGTGCTGAAAAAAATGTAAGGGGGAGGGGAAGGCGCCTATTTTTGTTTACTTTTTTTCCTTCTGAAATATAATCTACACTAATTTTATACCTCTAAGTAAATTTGAATAATAAAAATACATGGTAAAAATTAAAGTTGTAAGACACTTGCTTTCAAATTAACAACAAAATTACATTAGTGGACTAAATTGAGCCACTTGCAGTGTTCCATTAATTGCTCCTTTAATTCCAATATTTATTTTACTAAGAACTCTAAAACACTATACTAGTAAATATAATGAAACAAATTATATAAATATAAATCTTTAGCCTTCCAAAGAGCCAGAACAAATTAAGAAAATTCATATATTCACGTTCTTCAGTGCAGTCTTTTATGACTATTTGAGGGTGCCTCCGTAAAAGATTCCAGAGCAATCTATTTCCAGCCACTCCCTTTATCAATAATTATTGAAAATGGGTGAACTAGATAATTTTGATAACGAGTTGTAATGCTTCCTTTTGAAATCGTTTGTTTAACAATCCGAAAATGTGATTGCTACACAATAGTAAACTTAACATTTCGTCCGCTTAAGTTGTCGAATGGTCTAAGGCAGGCATTCCAATCGCAACACAGTAGACTGCCGTTGACAGAGAAATCGGGGTTCGAATCCCGGTCGTTTGTACCGAGTGCGTTTTTCAAAGCGGTTCTCGATTTTTTTAGTACCGCTTATTACTATCCGTTCGAGCTGTAAGCATATGTACTAGGGATTAGGAAGGTTAAATTTAGATGAAATGCACCCATATTTGCGTGAAAGGAAAATAGAAAACCAGTTAGGGAAAAAAAGCACCCTCAGTTTACCCGACCGGAATCGAACTACTATCTCCCACTCTTTAGAAGTCTAGTCTAACACAACACACTCTTGCTCTCTTCACGAACATATGAATACACTTCCTATAAAAACAAAACAAATGCAGTACTAAATGTCCCTGTTGACCTTGCTTGATACATGATTGACTAGTTGGAATACGTGGTACCCTTCACCTATTCTTCACAGATCTGGAAGGTTTCCATTTAAAAACTATACGACAACCGTTACGTTACGTTACGTTAAGTGAACGTTAAATTGATCGTGATCTCAGCATTACCGCCCTTCCCTTACACCTACACCAATGGATATCTTATGCAAAGAGTGTGCCTTTAAATATATAATCTGGTCATTTTTAACTCTTCTTAAATAAAACATTGCTTCAGTAGATTCATTCAATATAATTTTTTAGATATCATCTCAACAGTTTTTTTTAAATATTTGTCATTTGTCAATGGTATATGAGCAGAAACCTCTAAACGAGTTGTTTCTAACCTTTTTCAGATAACGCCTTCCTTGGTAGATCATCAATTCAAATACCTTTTATTTTTTGGAAAAGTTATAAGAGAAGTTTTTAAATCTTGTTTTTCTAGTCACTTCTATATTTTAGACAGAAATCAATGCAACTCTGACAGCAAAACGGTACCCAAAAACACGATTGAAAATAGTTTTATGGTTGGTAGTGTTTTGTTTTCATCAGTTTTTTGAATGTTGGGTTTGATATTTGACAGAGAACACCGGAGATCTACTTTCCACTTCAAGTCGACAACACTGTTAAGTGCTTATAAGAGTCAAATTTTAAACTTCGGTGGTGTTGCATGTGGCTGCATTGGTAACTTAGGGTGAGGGTAGAGAATATAATTGGGGGGTTGAATCCGAAGCTTGCGTGCTTGATTTTTTTTTAGCACCGCGTCTTACTACCCGTTCGGGGTGTACGCTCATGTTACGTACTAATTACGCTGATGGTTTTGGGGATTAGGAAGGTTATATAAACACGAATTGTACCCCCATTTGCGTGGAGTGAGAGTGTGTTAAACCATTTTGGGGAAAACCACTCTCAGTACACCTGACCGATTTCCCCGTCATCATCAGTCTAGTCTACTGAGAGAGTAGAACGTTAGACCACGCAGCCACTGGAGTGGGTGGCTTGATAATAAAAACGTACATACGCACGAGTGTCTTACTTTTGGTTGGTCACCTAATAGATGAATTACAACTGGTAAACATTGTTGCCAATACCGAAAGAAAAATATCTTACTTTGTAAAAGGGATTGAAATAATGTCGTCTATTCTCAAATGGTTCTATGCACCCCCTCGTCCCCTGGAAGTGCTTCGCAGCTTCCCCCAGGATGGCGCGCTCCCCTGGTTGGGAACCACATCTTTCTTTAAATGAAGAGAAAACGTTCCGGTCACAATCTGACCTCTTGGTCAGTGTCTATATCGTACTAGTGGACACCTCTCTTCACAGGTTCTGCCGCCTTGGGTACTCGAGCACAGGAAGGGGCCAGTCGCAAGTGAAATCGTATCTCTGTCGAGTCATTAACCACACGGGTGACTTTTTATATACGTCTTTGTTTTGTTTTATTTGTTGCGGCGATTGTTATTTTGTCCGGGAGATGACTCTGGATTGCGCACGGAATGCTACCTTCATCCTTTCCCTTCTCTAAAAAAACAACAACAGATCTTTAAGCTTGTTTGAGTTTCCTTTCTCTACTTTTTCTAAACGGTTCGTTTGTTTTTCGCTTGAGAACTTGCACTAATTATTATTGTTATTATTTTTACTAGAGAATTCTACAAGGTAGGTGAAAGTAGACACTTTTTTTTTCGTGTAGCGGTAAAAATATTCTCCCCACGCTCATATATTTTTTTATGTATTTGTAAATTATTATGAACAACGAGATTGCGTTTTAGATTGTAGAACAGGATTTTAAAATAAACAAAGAACAACTTGAAATAATTTTTTGACACACTTTGCCAAAACACATAAAAGGCCAAAACATTTTGATAAAACACTGTATTATTTTATTTCCTTAACTATTGCACAGGTTCTTAAACTGTGGGTCGCATTAAACATTGAAAAACGTGAGTAAATTAAATATATTTATTGCAAAACTATTGAAATTATAATGCACTGCATTCTTTTATCCAATATTTGTCTAATTTGTGGCAGAAATAAACACGGTCCGGTATAATTAAACATTTATTTAATAATAATTCGTATGATTCACTAAAATAATATAAAAGTTTCCATTGGTTATCTGCATGTATAAAGTTTTTTTTGTAATAAATATGTTTCATTATTTGTGTTTCTCATTTGATCCAAAACTGCTCCAAATCTGACCTTTGGAGTAAAAACTTATTTTGACCGTTAAATTACTGTCCATGGTCACTAATAATAATAATGAATTGGAAAATGTTTAAGAACCTGTGTTTTAGACGCTATAGAACGTAAAATGTAATTTTTACTCTAAACTCTTTTTAAAAAAATCCTCTTATTTAAAGATTTTTTTTTCTCAGACCAAATGTATCGACCCGAAGTTTATTTGATAGCTTATCTATGAAGTAGGGCACTCTCATTACCACTAAGAAGAAAAAGCAAAATAAATAGCATGCCAAAAAAACCCAATCATAAATAGCTCTGTATCACCGTATTAAACTATCTGACCTAATTTAGTAAGATTTAAAATACATGGGGGAAAAAATGCCAGCGCTCGTTTGTAAATAAGATTGAAAACCGCAGGAAGGAGGATTGAATCCTGTCCTCTCAGGTCAGTCAGGCAAGTATGAAGTTGTACTTGTTGCTGCTTTCATTAAATACATAAAAAGTAAAAAGAAATACCGGACCCGGGAAAATTTCCCTAAAGGTTTTCGAGCTTCACAAAAGTTGTCAGACTAGGGATGTGAAAAAAGTATCGATACTTTACTAATATTGATATTTTTCCTTTCGATACTAGTATTTTTTACTCGATACTTTTTTCCGTTATCGGTATCGAAAGAAACAACTTTTTTTGTTAATTTCACTAATGTTGGGACCCGCCTCGGTGGCGTAGTTGGCTAACGCGCTTGTCGTGTTGAGCCCGACCGCCGAGGACGGGAAGATCGATGTTCTAATCTCGGTCGGGTGAACTGGGGGTGGTTTTTCCTAAATGGTTTTCCACTCTCCCTCCACGCAAATGCGGGTTCACTTCCTCTAATTTCAACCCTCCCAATTCCTAATCCATTAGCGTAATTAGTACTTAAGCGTATAACCCCAACGGGTAGTAAGACGCGGTGCTAAATAAACACTAATGTTGGGACTAAATGTTTATCAGGTTGGACTGTGGAGGAACAGGAAATACAAATGACGGTGCAATTGACGACCAGTCTACTACCCCTTCCTTTATCAATGAGCAAGCTCATCAAAAACTAAACAAAATAAGATTTTGTAGAACTCAATAAACTGTCACCACAAGGGTGTCTCAAGCAGATGAAATATAAAAGGGCGTCCATTATTCAATTGTTTGTCAATGGTTAGTAATCTATCTTTATAGAGTATATAAACGAATAGAGTAGTTAATAAATGGCACCTCCCAGAAGTGAATCATGGAAGTTTTTTTTAAGAAGTTAGATAGTTAAAAAGCATCTTGTAAAATTTGTTTTAAAGTATTAAAAACCATTATGATTTTCAGTGTTTAGCTAAATATGGAAATACAATTATGATGTAAAAGTTGAATTATTATTACTAGATAAAAAAAACATTTTTTTCAGATAAAAAAATTCTATACCGATACTTACTGTTATCGATACTTTTCTTTCGATACTATTACGGTATTGATATTTTTCTTCCGATACTTTAAATGAGTACAGTATCGATACCAAATCCCTAGGTCAGACCTAAACACACTTTTTCACGGTCCGTGGTATATTGAAAGTACGCTAGTGGATCGTTACAGTGATGGCTGTAGATTATCGTTTTTAACTGGGAAAAGTTTTTTTAGAACGAGGTCTCACTCCCGGGTCGAAAGTGGCTGCGTTATCTGATAGCTTGCGATCTTAATTGTTCGCATAAATGTATCGGATGATTTCCGCACGTCCATCTTAGACTCTGCCTAAAAATATGATTGAAGAACGACCTTTCCTAGATAGTTCAATGGTTATTAACGTACTTAGTCAAAGGTCCCGGCTTCGATTATCATGCTCAGGTGTCATTTTTTTCAACAATCTAAAGAAAATTATAACTAATTATTATATTATAGGTTTACCCGTTGAAGGACTACAACTTTCCATATACGTTGAGCTTTTTGTGTTTAATTTAAATCAAAACTTATATTTTTCTCCTTCACACCACGATGTTTAACTTTAAATCTACCTCAACTCTTAACAATTTTATTGGGATGAAACAATATATATAAATAAATATTATTTAATTTCTTACCAAATTCAACAAATATAGTTGGATTTTTATAGGAAAGAACTTTAAGAAAATATAAACACACACCGTTTATGGCTATGACGTCACGTTTTCAATAGGAAAGAACTTAGAGACGTGTTTTAGACGATTGAGTGCAAGTTAGAGGGAAACTTTTATTTTACCCAAGTCCCTGAGTTTGAGATCTGTAAAATGAACCCTTACCCTGTAAAATGAACCCTTACCCAGCGTCCTATGACTTTCTGAAGCCCCACAATTTACAATTTAAGATTAGAACCCTTATGGAATCATATATTTATAGCCTGATTTTGGTTGGAAGAAAAATTTTAAAAAACGCAAACATATATCTTTGCGGCCAACATTAATAACACTTTATTATATTATTAGTGTTATTTTATAGTTTGTGGTAATAACTATCAAAAGTGACAGCTGCAGATAACGTGACTTGATGTATTAATATATTAAAATTGTTTTAGTAACTTTAGTAACTACCAGATACTGTTCTTTCTAGCAAAATCAGGGTATCACCATAAAATCCTAAGATATAGTTTTTTTTACATCGTAATCATTTTCTATGCTATAATATTTTTATTTTTCATTAATTTCTTGAAATAAGACTTTTGTGTGTCTGAGAACTCCCAAGTTTTTTTTCTTAATTTCGAGGTGAGTTCGATTGAAATTCTCATAAATTTTCCTAGTATCGAACCGAACCGAACCGAGCCGAGCTTGAATTTGATAAATAAATAATTTTAAGGCGTAATCGTTAAGATTAAAAACAAATTATAATTAATTTTTTAAATTCAGGGTTTAAAATTAAAATGGCATATATATATATATATAACATTAAATTGTTTAAATGACAAAGCATATGCACATTCCACAAACATACAAACAAGCATAAATTAGAGTAAATAATGAATCATTAATCACCAGATAGATTAATAGACGCCTACATTACAAAAATATTCTTCACAACAAGCTCAAATTTGGCAAGCCTAAAAAGTTGTAGATTTAGAAGCCGGGTTTCTGTTAAAAACTCGTGTTATAGCTCAAAATTCGAGCACTCCCCTAGAGTGCACCAGAATTTGATCAAAAAACATCCCAGCAACCTTCGAATGAACTTGGTTATATAACTAATTATTTGGGTTTTTTTTCCCTGATAAGCTACGAGATATTATTTCGCTGGGCGTAGCCTGTTCTATAAGGGGAAACTATTCGTTTTTTCCGTGGGAATCTTAAGATTAAAACTAGAGGGCGTTTTTATCTTTAACTTCAATGTAATCTCTTCCTTTTATGTAATCCTTTCTATTTAACTTTAAAAACATATTTTTTATAATGTGTTAGTTTGTGAGGGAATCATGACTTTCTGTGCCTTTGTAAAGTTATTGAACTAATTTATGGGGGACATTAACCAATCCTGTAATATATATACATTTTCCTTTGAATCACTTTAACTCTTAAGGTGTGTTCACATTAAACTTTCCAGGCATTATTGGTTTTCAGTAACTTAGGGTGGGAGTGTAGTGAACGTGAGTTAAGGACAGTGTTTTTACAGTTTTTATAGCAAAGAATATTTATTTTTGTCAAAATAATTCTCCAGTAGAAAAAGAGTTTAATTTTCTTCACATGGTGATATCAACATTTGCTGAATATCTGTCAAGGGTGTCCTGGAATTTAATGGCAACTTTTCATCTTCATTAAAAAGTTTCTCATCTAATGCCGCTATGTTCATGACAGATATTCAACAACTGTTGATATCACCAGGTGAAGAAAATTAAGCTCTGTTTCTATGGAAACAATATTTTATTTATTTTGATCAAAAAAAATTTAGCTATAAAAACTAAATATCCTAAAATATTTTCGCGGCCCCCAATAGTTTTTACTAACATATTAATCATTAAGGTGTTTTCTAAATTAGTATCTTTATTTGCTGATAACAAACAAATATATATTTTTTTAATGGAAAATCTTCTGTCGAAAAATGTACACTAATTTGTTTATTATTGTTTCGATTGTATGACTTAATGCTATTCGCATTAAGGAGTCGATTCGGAGTCGATTTCGCTGCTTGGTTTTAATGTTTACCATTGTGTAAAATGCCCTTACACATAAATAAGTAGAAACAAAGGGCAGCAATTTTGAATGGCTGTGGTAAACAGATGGGGATTATTTGTACTATCCGTGATCCGTGCTTCCCCTACCACCCAAAAAACCTTTCGCGGCCCCCCGGTTAAAAATCGCTGCCCTACACTCCCACCTTAACTACCCAACATAAAGCTACCGATTGGAATTTTAAAAAAAATGCTATTCAACTTATTGAGCGTGTTTGGCGTGTATTATTTAACTCTTCCATAGGTTCATCTATACGAATACGAATAGGATTTGTTTGATCAACCAAACTCAAACAATACCATCTTAACCTAACAAAAACTTTATCTCCAAGCTATCTAAAGAAAGCTGCCATTTGTTTTGTTTGACAATGTTTATTTAAAGATTAGTACACTTTCGATCTTATGATTTCTAATGTTTCAGATTATATCTATTCAAGTGATTGATGGTTTTATTTTCCTTATAAATGGTTTCTTGTTTATTTGATTGTAAACTATGGAACTTATTTTTTTAATTAAAACTACACAACATTGTTTAATAAATTTCCCATTGGCATATTATACTTGATTTGGTATATATTAGTTTAAAAAAATCCAACTTATTATTTGGGAAATTTATTATTTTCAAAAGGTAATACATAATCTGTAAGCATATTTTCTAATTATGGTTGTGACTTTTTGGGGTTTTGTTGAAAGTATTATCAAAAGTTGGTCATCATAAATATCTGTCGGTGGTTTAAGCAGTCACTTTCGCAACAAACGGGTCTATCGATGACTGGGAAACCGAGGTTCAAATCCCGGTCTGGCTTGTTGATGGTATTTTTTTCTTAAAATATTTCTGATACTCACGCCAAGCAAATACAGTAGACTTACATATTATACCTTTCTCATTAGAGGGTGTGAAAATAAAATTTTATCGCATATCTAAAATGTGGCAATAATTTGGTATATAATTTTTTTTCCACCTGATAGCACAAATATCATCATTATCAAGTAAAAATCGTAATTTTAAAGTTGTTGTAAACCCTTTATGAATTCTTTACACGCAGTTTTGTCATATAATTATATTTTCTCATTTGTGTTTTAATTCCTACGTTGTGACGGGCGATACCAAAAAATGCTACCGCATTAAAGTGGAGAGAAGATGGTAAAATCACAGTGATGAATCACGGGAGGACCCCTCAAACCATCCCCCTCCCTCTAATATACCTGGCCAAGATTCAAACCTAGACCACTAGTAATCCAGTTTATTGTAAATATGACGTATTAGACCGCGTGATCACCGGTGCGGGTGTAGCATACTTTAAAAGCAAGTCAAAACAGGGGCGGAATGTTTATACTGAATTGCGGGTGACGGGGTGATCTGGGGTTAAAATCCCGGTTGGGTCCACTGAGGATGGCTTATTACTAAATGGTAATTAATAATATAATTTATGCGTATATACTGAACAGGTATTATTATTATTATTATTATTATTATTATTATTATTAGCACCGCGTCTTACTACCCGTTCGGGTTATACACCCTTACACTAATGTGCAATGGTAGGGTGATTGTGAGATGAAATGGAGGACCTACAGATAACGTGGAATCCGAACCACGGTAGAGGCCTGGCATTCCTCACATTCATAAGTTGTGATTAATACACGTCTTGTCAGAGGTGAAGGATGAAGGAAGGGTTTGGCAATCAGATAAATCTGTGCCGGGACCGAGGATTGAACCCCGGACCCCCAGCACAGAAGTTCGACACCTTAACCCTAGACGGCCAGGTCACCAACAGGTAGTAAGGCGCGGTGGTAATTTAAAAAAAAAAACTTATAAAAGCTTTAATTTTTTAAAGTTATACAGCCTATAATAGGATTTGGTAGGAATAAAATTTTTTAAATGCAACCATATTACTTGTGGTATTTTACTATATTATAAGTGTTATTTTATAGCTATTGATAAAATCCATCAAAAGTGACGGCTGTAGATCACGTGACATGACGTACCTGATAACTTTTCCAGCTGTCGGATAAGATTCTTCGGAAATGTCACTTTACCAGCTAAAAATTGAACAAACTGTTTACATATGAATGAGCCATCCGCTGTTTACAGCTCTCTTTGATTCATAAGTCAAAATACATATTGCCTAGTCTTGCACACAGCTAGTAACGCGGTTATAAAAAAAATGTCATTTTGACGTCATCGTTAATATCGCGGCGCAAACTACGAAGTGAGTCATAAAGATTAGGAGATGTTAAAAGCAAATTTCTCTTCTTGGTTTTTCTCTCTTTCTTTCATGTCTTTCTCTTTGGTTTTTCTGTTTCTCTTTTCCCTCCTGTCAGTGATTTTGGTTACTCTATTTTAACTTCTGTCTATTCATTTGGTTTCTCTCTCTCTCTCTCTCTATTTTTATTCCTGTCACTTTGATTTATTTCTTTCTAATTTCACTCCTGTCTATTCGGTTTCCCTCCCTCTTTCACTCCTCTCTCTCTTTTTGGTTTTTCTCCCTCTCTTGACTCTTGTCCATCTCTTTGAATTAATCTCTCTTCACTCCTGTCTATATCTCTTTTTTCTCTCCTATTTCTCTCTTTTAACCTTCCATTTTATGTCTTTCTTCATCTCTATATTTATTTATTTTTCTCTCTCCCGCTTACCTCCTCCTTGTTCACCTTAATTTATTTTCTTATTTTTCTATTTTAACTTTTTCATTTATTTTTTCTCTCTTTCTCTTGAGTCCATATTTTCTCTTCTATTCTCTCTTACATGTTAATTATTTCCTATTATCTATCTTGTGTCCTCTTTCTTCTAATATCTATCTTTTTTTCTCATTTCTCCATTGTATAATATTATTTATTATCTAAACCATCGACTACTTCTCTTTACAATAGTCTTTCTCCTCTTTGTAATTCTTCACTCGTTCTTCTCACTTTGCTTGCTGTTTTTATTTTTCTCAATTACTTTCATTTCTTCGTCTCTTTAATAACTTAGAATCTCTGGTTTCACGGATATTTACCATTAATTTGCGCGCTGGGTAGTTTATAACACTGCATTCTTGATTGTGCCGTTCTAATGAAAGCTTAAATTACTTTTTGAGTTCGTCGGGCCTACCTTACTCACGCGTTCGTCGAAAAACAAAATAACTAAAATGTAGTCACATGACAAGCTCTAAACCAATATGAAGAACCTGCTTTGATGGCGCAAAGTCTAAGTCGTCCCTCTCACAAAATAGCTAAACTGCAGATGACGGGGAGATTAGGGTTCGAATGCCGGTCAGGTGTATTAAGAGGTTTTTTTTTCTTGAATAGTTTTCCACTCTACCTTCACGCAAATGCAATTACTCTTGTTTTAAATTTAAGTGGTACTCATCCTCAACTCATTAGTGTAATTAGTACTTATGCGTATAGCCTGAACAGGTAGTTAGACGTGGTACTAATTTTTTTTTATTGTATTGGCCTTATAATGACTCAGACTGAGTTACCTTACACATCATAATATCAAGATACCCTTGGGACTGTGTGTTGTCAATACTGATAACAGACCCACTTAAACCTCCTCCTTTGGAAACGAAGTCGTCAACTGACTTTCTCGATTGCAATTTCGAGCAAACAACTCGCGGATTACGCCTCTCGTCATAGAGGTACAGCCGGATTGTCGCAAGAAGTACCTTTTCAGATGATGCAGCCAGATATTTTGTTTTGAGGTGTGGGGGACTATGGAAACTACTAATTTTTGTATTTTTTAAAATATGAATTGAGATTTTAAGGTAATTTAAATGTTTATGGTGGTATAAATTTTAAAAATAAATTCATACGTCTGGTCTTTAAATTTAGTCCATAGTTTCGATACATCTTCACTGCAATATAATATGGTTTAAAGTTTTTATTAAAATTATTTAAGCCTGTGCTAATCTTCCGTTTAGTATGGGACTATTATTTATATATTCAAGTTTAGCTATGTTAAGTTCACTAAAAAGTAACATGAGTGTGCTCTATCAGAAAATATTATTTACTCGATGGTAAGAAAATAGTTATTTCAAGGGGCTACACGTGGTGTTATTATTATTATGATTAATATTATTATTATTTTTATTTTTTAAATCGCCCACACACAGCGCTTACGATGAAAATTAGGACTTAGAAAATTTAGTAAACAAAGACGAGGAAAATGCATGTTTCTTTAATATATTTTTTGTAGACCATATCTTGACATAAAAACAAGTGTTACAAGAAACTGAACTCGATACAATAACTGCAGATGGTGGATTCGTTAGGATTTTTTGGTGTCCTTTCTTATGTTGTCATTTCTAATTCTATGCTTCCTTTTATTTCATATATTGCTTCTTAGAAATCTCATCTTTGCAGCCTGTATTCTGTTACATTCTTTGGACCCATGGCGCACCTTTGATTTTCCTGCTGCACCTTAGGGCGTCCCTGTGATTCCCCTGCTGCACCTCGAGGCGCTCCTGTGATTCCCCTGCTGCACCTTGGGGCGTCATTGTGATTCCCCTGCTGCGCCTCGGGGCGTCCCTGCGATTTCCCTGCTGCGCCCCGGGGTTCCCTTGTGAGTTCCCTGCTGCGCCCCGGGGTTCCCTTGTGAGTTCCCTGCTGCGCCCCGGGGTTCCCTTGTGAGTTCCCTGCTGCGCCCCGGGGTACCCTTGTGAGTTCCCTGCTGCGCCCCGGGGTACCCTTGTGAGTTCCCTGCTGCGCCCCGGGGTACCCTTGTGAGTTCCCTGCTGCGCCCCGGGGTACCCTTGTGAGTTCCCTGCTGCGCCCCGGGGTACCCTTGTGAGTTCCCTGCTGCGCCCCGGGGTACCCTTGTGAGTTCCCTGCTGCGCCCCGGGGTACCCTTGTGAGTTCCCTGCTGCGCCCCGGGGTACCCTTGTGAGTTCCCTGCTGCGCCCCGGGGTACCCTTGTGAGTTCCCTGCTGCGCCCCGGGGTACCCTTGTGAGTTCCCTGCTGCGCCCCGGGGTACCCTTGTGAGTTCCCTGCTGCGCCCCGGGGTACCCTTGTGAGTTCCCTACTGCACCCCGGGGTGCCCCTGTGAGCTTCCTATGGCACCTCAGTGCATGTTAAGTAATATGACTGAGTTCCGGAACTCGTGAGTTAACTTTTCGCTCGTTTACCGACTGTTGGGAGACGTAAACTGTGTGATTGTTTCACGCCCATCATTTATGAGCTCACACACTTCTTTAGCAGGCGAGTGTCATTCCTGCTTCTCTGAGTACTGGTACCTCTATCGGATCGCTAACTTAGTGATCAGGGATTGAGCCTGATGGAGCAGAGAAGAAGCAAACTAGAAATCGCGTCTCACGTCTGCGATAAGCGACTGGATGGTTTCTATAGTTTGTTATGTGGCCACTTCCTTCGAGGCGACTGCGACTGGCGACCAGAGTGCGCGTCCGGCGTCTCTACATTGCGTCTGCGTCCACACTGCTCCGAGAGTACCACCGAACAAATGTGTGTTTTAGTAAAGTTGTATTTAGTTTTGTGTTTGATTGGGATGGTTTTGAAAATGGTACAAGTAACTTGACATATTATGATCACGTGAAAGTAACTCCATTAGCTTTTGAAGCTTCCATATAAGGTTCTTCATATGAAAATTTGAATGAAGTGTTACAATGGATATCATTGCCGAGGGAACTGTATGGTTACTATTGGGAAACAGCGTTGTCATGTTCTCGTTTTCTTGTGGTCAATCTCCCCTCCAATATAAGACCAAGTTTTGCAACGCAAAACGGTTAGTCCGGTCCACGTGAATTGCGGATCAACCAATCCGAGCTCGGTAATACCTTTACACGAACTGCGGAGTAAAAATTAAATTCATAATGACTTTGTTCAAAATGGAACATGGAGGTTAGGTTACGTTAGGTTAGGTTAGATTAGATTAGATTAGATTAGATTAGATTAGATTAGATTAGATTAGATTAGATTAGATTAGATTAGATTAGTGTTTAGGAGTTGAAAGTAATTACAGGTTGTTCCGAAATTTGGGTGGACTGGCTGATAGGTATACTTTATTCCACAGTCGGAGTGGGCCCTAATTGAATGTCTGCTGACAGGTATACCTTATTCCGCAATTCGATTGCGCCCGGTTAGTCGAGTTTTCTAGTAGAGCCTTATTATCCCGGTGTACCACCTTCCGACATAACTTAGAGCGAGAAGATTTGACAACAGTTAACTTAGAAAGAGCGATGGTAAAGCTTTTCTCCATAATACCCCTCCGCAATGATATTGGGTATAAGCGCCCTATCATAATTTAAGCTAGTGTGTGGATCGTGTTCTAATATAAAATATGCGTTCCATAAAGTATACGTTGATTACGCAAATAAAAAAAAGCCTCTTAAGTTTCAGCTCCAGCACTGCGATAAGTGGGTCAGTTATACCAGAGGCTATACGGATGGCTGGATTCATTAGTAGGTCGCCTATTGTTGACCCAAACCTTCCATATTTCACCTCCGTACAGATAACAAACAATCGCCTATTGTCTTCTTTAATATTCATTTTTCGGCTCTTCTTTAGATCAACTTTCACGGCCTCCTAACGGAAAGTTAAAATTAATATATCTTTGCTAATTGTTTGTTAGGATCCCTCCTCAACCCGCCATCAGGCGCGCTTTTTTTTTTTTTTTTACACCATCGGTCGCATGTCATCTAACAGATTACCTTGCAATATTTGCTTCCTGAGATAAAATGTTACTAAAAAAATGCAACTTATTAGTTTTGATACTCTTTTGTATGTGTTGTAATTAATTCGATTTAATTAATGAAACTGATTTTTAATACCATCGTAATTTTATTTTTTATTTTCTTGGAGGAAGTTTTTGGTAAATTGGTGAAAACTTTTACCAACGCCATGAGGCGCGTGTCATCTAAGAGATTATTACTACTCACTGTTATGATTGATGAATGTCGACGTTTCATTACCCTTGAGTCCAAAAAAGTTTTTTTTTTTGCGATACCGTCTTTGTGTGTCTGTTAGTGTACTAGAGCCGAAACTATTTTAGAGATACCCGCCTCGGTGGCGTAGTTGGCTAACGCGCTAGTCGTGTTGAGCTCGACTGCCGAGGACGGGGAGATTGAGGTTTGAATCTCGGTTGGGTGAACTGGGGGAGGTTTTTCCTAAATTGTTTTCAACTCTCCCTCCACGAAAATGCGGGTTCACTTCCTCTAAATTCAACCTTTCCAATTCCTAATCATTTAGCGTAATTAGTACTTAAGCGTATAACCCGAACGGGTAGTAAGACGCGGTGCTAAATAATAATAATAATAATATATATTACAGATCCAGCTAAAACTTGGTATCTAGCGTTTTCATGAGGTTCTCCAAAACTATTTTTGGAAGGTTGAATTTAGAGTAAATGTACCCACATTTGCATGGAGAGAGATAGATAGAGAGGGAAGGAAACTATTTAGGGAAAAACACATTATATACCCAGCCGTGATTGAACTACGATATCATCGTCAGCAGTCTAGTCTATTGCAAGAGTAGCGCCTTAGACCCTGCGGCCACCGGGTGGGTTTTTTGTTCAACTGTAGTGCGCTTTATTGACGTGAATGTGTTTTTGAGTTGGTTCATATTCAACTGCTGAAATTTTGTTTTTTTATATTTGGCCAGATCTCAACTGTTTCGTTAAAAAAAATTGATTGTTTTATCAATAATATAAGAATACAGTTATATGAACCAAGATTAATTAAACAAAGCATAATTTAGAGGAAGTAAGGTCTAATTTTCACAGACCTACTGTAGTAACGATAATAACATGGAGGGAGCGAGGTCTACTGTTCATAAAACTACTATAGTAACTGTCAAACAAAGTAATTTGTATTTAAATGTGACTGTACTTCTCATTCACGCCAGAATGAGCCTGAACTTCCTGAAATTAAATCTCTGTTTGGGTAGAAGCCTGGAATAGAGGGACAAGTGTGTAATTATGTTCGCACGTATACACACGATCTGGGAACACTCTTATATCTGACCTTTCTTCAACTCTCCCATCAGGGGGGAGAATAACACGCCGAGTTTAACAACTGTCTTACCGCTTCAGTTGCCGAAATGGTCTGAGGCGTCACTGTCGTCTTAGATTGTCTAACCGATGACTGAGAGATCGGGGTTCGAATCCTGTTTGGGTGTACGGAGGGTAGTTTTCTATAAAATGGTTTCCCCACTTTACTTTAACGCGAATGCGGGTATTATTACCTTTAAAATGCCTCCTTCCTCATTCATACCCGATTACTGTATAGTAATTATCATATATGAGTATAACTTGGAAAAAGTAATAAAATAGTAAAACGCAGTGATAGAAAAAAAATTTATTATGCGTCACCACTGGTGGGCACACAGATAAGGGCGTCGGTCTTGTCTAGTTTAGAATACCTATGACCGGAGGAGGAGGCTTGTTTAGAAGTCCTATAGGAGGAACACAGGTTTTTTTTCAAAGCTGTCACTCACTTTACCTTCACTTTTTTATATATATATATATTTTTTTTTTTAGCGTATGGCACATTTAACCGGTAAAGATATTAATTATCTATTTTGGTCTGCTATGTGTTTATACTTTTAGCCGCTCCGTGGGAGTAGTACGTTGCCCAATGTATACCTTGGAGGTTGTATACACGACATATCCGTAATGAGATGATAGTGATTACGAAGGTGTGGAGCCAGTAGTGATCTTTAATCTAACTCGAGCTTAATTAACTAAACCTTAGTGACCGTGCTAATACACCTCCTCTAAATTACACTGTCCTCATATCTACACTATTAGTGTAAATATTTTGATATTAACCCAAACGGGCATAAGACTATGTTTAAAAAAATTTTTACCAACTAATATATAACAAATATTCTTTTAGATGTTAGGGCTGGGTGTGGTATTATGTATATTTTCTTAGTAAAAGTTAGTTTGTAAGTTGTTCGCTTACACTAGTGCAGCCCTCGGAAAATTGCGGCCAGCAAGCTTTAAATATTTACCTATGATAAAAAAAATGTGTGCTAAAAATACCAGAATTAAAAAAAAACACGCTTATGAAAAAATATTCAAATTTCATCAAACACATCAGCAGTTTTAAGAATCTCACAGCAGTTTTAAGAATGTCAACTAATAAATTTACACCTTACTTTATAAAAAATTATGAAAGATAATAAAAAAAATGCATTCATCTCATTAAGTTCTGTTTTATTGGAGAGTCACTAACTTTTTATATATTGAGTTCGTTTTAAATATTTTATATAATAAATCGCGTTTACCGAAAAATTTTCTTTAACTTGGCGGCCCAGTCTTATATTTAAATTCTCATTGCGGCCCTTTAGCTCAAACATTTGCCCAGACCTGCACTAGTGTTTTTGTTAAGTACGTTTTAAAACCCCGTTAACCAAATATTAAAACCTTTTTTTCTTTTAAACGTTAGCGACGTTGCCTACCTGTGACGTTGTGGCAAGTCAAAATAGGATCTCCTATATTGATATTTAAATTTACATTTTATTCGGCACATTAAAACAAAAACCACAAACTCTTAAATTATTCAGCAAATCTTCTTACATTGGCACATAATTAATTGTTTGGATATTAAAGTAGTTTTTTTGAAAGTGATTTTTTAAAAAAGTCTGTTAGGCTATTTGGTTTATTCATGGAAATGGCCAGTAGAAATCTTCCAGCCAGGATGTAGATAAAAAAAGTTCATGGGAACATATGTCTATAACATATCTATCTATATCTATAACTATATCTATAACTATATCTATAACTATATCTATAACTATATCTATAACTATATCTATAACTATATCTATAACTATATCTATATCTATATCAAGAAACAAGATAAAGGTAATTTTGAAGTGCAAGTCTATGCTATCCAGTCGCAAATATTAGAGTTTGTACACTCGTCAGAGGAAGAGGGAAGTGGTATCAGCACAGATACAAGAGCAGGGTTAGCTGCTCTTATTCTTCCCTTTATTTCTGTTTATTATATTTATTTCTAAGTGTTATAGTGCTTTTAATGCTTAAAAGGTGGACGTATAAAGGACGCGATAAAAAGGTAAGTGTTTTTGAAGTTTTTATATCAAAACTTTATTTTGGGTCAAAATAAATAAAATATTTCTCCATTAGAAACATAAGAGTATAATTGTCTTCCCATAGTGACCTCAACAGTTGTTGAATATCTGTCAAGGGTGCCCTGGAATTTAATGACAACTTTTTCTCTTCATTTAAAAAAGTTTCTCATCTAATACCACTATGTTCATGACGGATATTCAACAACTATTGATACCACCGTGTGAAGAGAATTAAATTTCTACTGGAGCAATATTTTTGTTTTATTTTGGCCAAAATATATATGTTTTGTTATAAAAACTGCAAAACACCTTTTCTCGCATTCCCTACACCCTCACCTTGGTGCTATCTGTCGGGGTAGTATTATACGCATTGTATTATTTTTATATTATTATTAGCACCACGTCTTACTACCCGTTCGGGTTCGCGCTAATGTGTAGTGGTAGGGGGATTGTGAAATGAAATGGAGGACCTACAGTTTAACGTGGAATCCGAACCACGGCGGAGGCCTGGCATTCACACACATTCACAAGTTGTGATTAATACACTTCTTGTCAGAGGTGAAGGAAGGGTCTATACGTATTGTACCGTCCATGTGTTTCTAAATCGCCAATAGCCAGTGTATTACAACTTCATCTCTCTCTATCGTCTCTAGGAAGGGTTGGTGTCGCCATGGAGTCCCAGAAGGTGTGGGTGCCCGACCCCACCGAGGGCTACATCCTCGGCCGTATCCGGGACATAGGTTTCGACGGGGAGGTGACGGTGGTACCGGTCGAGTCTAAGAGGCCCAACGTAGTCTCCCTTCTGGACAGGGTGTTCTACGCCGACGAGTACGAGAAGGATGTTGACGACAACTGTGAGTACGGTCTTTGAGACCATTCCGAGGGAATTGGGGATCCCTTCCCACCCCCACACCTCTTCTTTAGCTTTCCTTAGGCCACGGCCATACTTGCAACCCGGTGACCGCGACACAAACGCCGTGATATAATAATTGTTTTCTCTCTTCTTTTTTTTAGGTGCCTTAATGTACCTGAATCCTGCTACATTATTGAATAACATTCGAATACGCTACAATAAAGATAAAATTTATGTAAGTATAGTCAATGTATGATTATATTATAAGAATTTAAACGTTTTATACCTATTATATATGTATATGATTATTTTAATTATATTTTTAGTGGTTAGGGTTGTTAGTACCTAACTGGAACTGCATTTGTAGTGAGCTCTACACATTTTTCTTGGGTCAAAATAAATCAAATAATTCTCCAGTAGAAACATAAAGTTTAGTTTTACTCACATGTTGACTTCAATAGTTCTTGAATATCTGTCCAGGATGTCCTGAAATTTAATGACAGCTTTTTATCTTCATTTAAAAAGTTTGTCATCTAATGCCGCTATGATCATTACAGGTATTCATCAACTGTTGATATAACCATGTGAAGAAAATTAAACTCTGTTTCAACTGGAGCAATATTTGATTTATTTTTGGCCGGAAAAAATATTTTGCTATAAATACTGCCAAAAATCTTATATTGCGTCCCATATACTCCCGACTAAAGGTGGCCGCCTCGTTCAACGACAAATTATCAATAACTGTCAGGCCCCATGGCTTAAAATACATTGGTTTGTTTCGTTTTTGGAACTACTATTCTATTATGTCTAATAATATATATATAATATTGCTTCCTTCCTTCCTTCCTTCCTTCCCCTACATCCACCCTTTGTCATGCTAATAAGAAAGGGGGAAATAAAACTACGAAACTTATCTCAAAGTAAAGAGAAACTCTCGCTGCTAGTTCTCATATATCTTAAAATTTTATGTTGGGAGCCTATCAAAAATTCTTGTATTTGTTAGAGGAAGGCTAAAATATAGAGCCCTTTTCCGTCAAGCAAAGTCTTATTTATAACTCGGCAAATATGCTAAAAAAATGTAATTGAAAACTAGCTAATGTCACATTTTCACACTTTTTTTTCCTATTAATGAAACTCAGGGTCGTTAAGTAATAAGAGCCTCATTTTTAATCTTTTGACTTTATTTTGCTGCGAAACATATTTTGAAATGATGCATTGTAGAATTAAATATTGCGTTAGATATGAACGTCTGCGCGGCAATTTCTCGCTTACCAAGGCGTGCCTCTTAAACAATATAGATAGGCATGTATCTGGAATTCAATGTTGGGGTGTTTGGTGGTTTTGGGGGAAATGGGGGAGAATAGGGGTGAAACTAGTACGATCACTTACGCCTTAAGCAATATTGAGAAAAAAATGTTGGCTTGTGTTTATTAAATAATACACATTCTCTCAAGCTGTACAAATCAAGATGGATATTTACTTTGCGATGATGCAGACATTACAATAATTCATAAATTATAGACCATATTATGATAATAATTTATGGCTTACTAATTTTATGTCTTTGGTTTTTAATTTCATGTATTGGAAAGTTGTATTTATATTTTAATCCAATTACTCATTTTTTTATTTATTTTTTAAAGGTGGGGGGGGGGGCTTGTTCCTTCCCCTACACCCCTGCCCCCCTCCACCCCCGGTTATATACCATTTATAAAGATTCACTCTTTGACCCTAATGAGACTTGAACCAAAGTATATCTTGATGGAACTTGAACCAAGGTATCTACAAAGTTGTTGAAATTAGTATAAATTCTTTTCACTCAGAAATTATATCAAAGTTTTAGATCAAATATCATATATAAATATATTTTTTAAACTTGTTTTATTTTGTTTTACTTTCAGACATATGTCGCCAACATCCTAATCGCTGTGAATCCGTATTTTGAAATTAAAGACTTGTATTCATCGAATACGATCAAATCATATCAAGGGAAGTCTCTTGGAGTCCTCCCGCCACATGTGTTCGCTATCGGTAAGTTGAGCTGAAAGAATGCAATACAGTAGAATATTAATTAAAATAGATTGACATGAACCTTATCTGACTGTTAAAACATTTAAATAGAAATACTTCCATGAAGTGTCAGTACAGTTTTCATAGGAAGAACCTTATCTGATAACTAGCTCAAGATAGGGATAGTCAGGCTTCAGTGGCCACATAGTCTATGGCTCTACTTTCACAATATACTGGACTGCCGAAGAGGGAGAGATACCTGTCGGTGGAGGAGGGGGGTACTGAAAGTGGTTTTTCCTAAATGGTTTTCCACTCTACCTCCACGCAAATTCGGATACACTTTCTCTAAGTTCAACTTTAATCATTCCTAACACATTGGTGTAATTAGTACAGAGGTGTATAGCTCGAATGAGTAGTAAGACGCGGTGCTAAACTTTTTTTTTTACGCTTTTATTCCATTCATTTTTATTATGATATTTGTGCTTTTAATTCTAATTACTGTAAAAATATCAAGAATATAATTACAACCTGCCGCTAATATATTTTTTCTCCACAACAGCTGACAAATCGTTTCGAGACATGAAGGTACTGAAGCAGTCACAGTCAATCATTGTTTCCGGAGAGTCTGGAGCTGGAAAGACAGAGTCCACCAAGTACCTCCTGAGATACCTCTGTGACTTGTGGGGTTCTTCAGCTGGACCTATCGAGCAAAAGATATTGGATGGTGAGTAGAGTACACTTTATAGTTTCTCGGTCTATCTATTTCAAGTATATTCACTCACTCATCTTTCATCCTGGGAAGAATTATTGAGGAACACTGGTTCAATATTAATGACAAGTTAATATATTATACTAAAACTCTTACATTCTAATGAACCAGAAAGAGATAGGTGGACTGGATAGAATTAGCTCAAGATAGAGAACGGTGATGTACTTATGTAAGTGCAGCAATGAACTTCAAATTGCCACGGCCATTCTTGTAACCTGGTTGCTGAGACTCGGTCACCAGTACATCAAGCAATGCTATTTATATGAGAGACCCAAAGCAGCCCACGTTTGTGACCAAGTCACTGTCTCTTTGCTATAGTCACAAAGGTGACCTGGTGGTCTAGGGGTAAGGTGTCAGACTTCTGTGCTAGGGGTCCGGGGTTCAATCCTCGGTCCTGGCACAGATTTATCTGATTGCCAAACCCTTCCCTCACCTCTGACAAGATGTGTATTAATCACAACTTGTGAATGTGAGGAATACCAGACCTCCACCGTGGTTCGGATTCCACGTTAAACTGTAGGTCCTCCATTTCATCTCACAATCACCCTACCATTACACATTAGCGTAAGTGCGTATAACCCGAACGGGTAGTAAGACGCGGTGCTAATAATAATAATAATAATAGTCACAAAGTATGGCCACCCTCATAACAATTCATAGCTTGAGGCATCTAAGTCACAATGTTTTTGCATTTTTGAAAGTGTACAGTAAATAATTTAAATAAAATAAGGAAAACTAGTGTAGAAAATGAGTTTTAGAACACAGAGTGGTTTGTAACATTGACAAGAATAACATTCTTTCAGCCAATCCTGTGATGGAAGCGTTCGGCAATGCCAAGACGACACGCAACAACAACAGCAGTCGTTTCGGCAAGTTCATGGAGGTGCACTTCAACTCCAAGTGCCAGGTCGTTGGAGGCTATATCTCTCACTACCTTCTCGAGAAGTCTCGTATCTGCATGCAAGGGCCGGAAGAGAGGGACTACCACGTTTTTTATCTGTTGTGCGCGGGGGCACCCGAGTCCCTTAGGAGACAGCTCGACATCACCAAACCCGATGACTTCCACGTAAGTTCCTTACTAACCAATGTGGATATGTGAACTTTTCTTGTTAATGTTTTTAATTTGGGGTGCAAAGGACTTAAGAGTGGAGTTTCTTACCATACCCTAACCGTGCCTTGAATAACATTTTATAGAATACTGTACAAACATAATTTAGACTAGAACGAAAGATTTAAGGGGTACCTAACATACCATTAAGATTTTTAATCTTAAAATTATTATAGGTATGATAAATAAATGAAGCCAATTATGATAAGTCATTTACTTTTATAATTCTTTCTTACCTCTGCCATTACTTTATCTTGCCACTAAAGTTCATTCTTTACAAGCTAGCAAGCTTTTTTTATTATAACCTGACTCAGTGGTGTAGTTAGCTAATGCGCTAGTTTAATGTTGAGCTAGATGGCCGAGGACGGGGATATCGAGGTTCAAATCTCGCTTGGGTGAACTGGAGTAGGTTTTTCCTAAATGGTTTTCCACTCTACCTCCAGGAAAATGTGGGTTCACTTCCTCTTTATTCAACCTTTCCAATACCTAACCCATTAGAGTAATTAGTACTTAAGCGTATAACCTGAACGGTTATTAAGATGTGGTGCTAAGTATTATAAGTATAAGTCCATAACTCTAATGGGACTACGTGAATGGTGAATGTTTGGGAAACATTGTTGTTGGCCAAGATTTTTGAAAGATGACTATCTAGCCCCTCTCTGTCAAAAGTTAGTGATGCCAGGTGGTTTTTATTTTATAAAAAGTGTAAAAATTTATATCCTAAGTTTGGGAGTTACTAGGTAGCCTCTTGTAGAGAGAGCTGTCACTTGATCTATCCATTATTTGAATGATAAGTATTTGATGTTTTTATCATTTGAATTATATATTATTTGATACTAGGATCATTTGTATGATGCAGTATTTGATGTTATGATCATTTATATGATACATTATTTGATACTGAGATTGTTTGTATGATCATAAGTATGATGCAGTATTTGGTGCTATGATCATAAGTATGTTGCAGTATTTTATACTCTGATCATAACTATGATGCATTATTTGATGCTATGATTACTTGTACGATGCAATGTTTGATTTTATGATCACTTGTATGATGCAGTAATTGAGGCTATGATAATTTGTATGATGCAATATTTGATGTTATGATCTTTTGTATGATGCAATATTTTATGCTATGATAATTTGTATGATGCAGTATTTGATGTTATGATCACTTGTTTAATGCAGTATTTGAAGCACGGCTGTACCCAGTATTTCACGAGCAGCGCCACCGAGAAGCAGCTCAACAACACACAGAAGAGCAAGGCCCACCAGGCCAAAGGGAGTCTAAGGGACCCAATCCTTGATGACGTCAAGGACTTCAACTCTGTAGACCAGGTAAATAAATATAACACGATCTGGTCTCCATGGTTGAGTGGTTAGAGAAGCAAACTGTGAGATAAAATTGAGGTAACATATTTTTAATGTGACACCTTGATAATTTCTCAAAACAGGTTCCTGAATTCAGAAGGAAGACGCAGTATCGATTGAGCTAAGGAGTCAGCCTATAAAACTACTGCTCACTTTACTTTTTCGATGTTAAATGTGTTCTTGAATAGACTATTTATTAATGTATTATGAAAAAAACCAGAGGAATTATTATTGATCAGGACCACATTTGTAATAATCTCCAAACCACTCATAAGCCTATCTTATTTTGCACTATCGGTAATTCCCAACTCCAACCCCAACCCCAATTTTTATCTGTGAGACCATCACAATCCCTTTATACTCTCTAAGCATTCAAATTTTTGAATTTTAGTTTATTTTATTTACACGACATCTTATTACCGGTCTGGTATATCTGTATTGAATCACACTATTGGGATATGGATGAGCAAGGTACAATTAAGAAAAAAATAATTGCATTTGCAGAGAGGGAAACTAGAAAACCATTTATAGTAAAAAAACTTCAGTATATAGTCTAAACTCGACCTCCCCATCATTGACAAACCAATATAGACCCGCGTGATGCTTAGCCCGTTTTCCCCATTGATGTTGGTTTTAATTACTACTATTATTATTATTATATTATAACTCTATGAATGAGACCTAAAGGTCACAGAAGAGATTCAAAGCGAGGGCTTGCAATGCTACTTTCCCAAACAAGAGGCTGCCGCAAAAAACTAAGTCGACAAGAATACTGTCAAAGTTGGGTAACTATAAGGAACTAGGGACCTAAGTAGTAACTGAAATAATGTATGCCATTTAAACTTATTCTATTTATATTTGAATTTTTCACCTACCGACAATCATTCTAATATCATATTCTGAAAATTGAAAAATGACACCTGGACACGGGAATCGATCCCGTGTCCAGGTGTCATTTTTCAATTTTCAGAATATGATATCTAGGTGGAGTAATCCCCACTAATAAGCATAAATAATAGCTCTGGCTATTAATTCTTAATCATTCTAATCATTGAATCACTTAAAAAAGTAGTTGAAAAGCTAAACCCACCGCACGCATTGCGACTTCATCCAAAACATGCCGTGACCCCAGATACTTTTTTTTTTACAAAACTATCCAACTGATTAAAAGTGATACAGGGCTTTAAATTATTGATAAGAAATGGATTTGAAATTATATTGGCAGTTCTTTGAAATGTGATAAGCTGTTGAGGTTTATTGGTTAATTTACTAATACATCATCATATAAGACTGATAGAGATAAAGGTTGTTTGAAAAAGATATAAAAAAAAATTACGAGTAATTTAAAAATATGTCTTAATTTAAATTTATTCAAAATGTATGCAACTTTATAAAATGCAGTAGTATCTAGCAGTTGTCTGTGCTCATGCGCACATAAACACTACACTACATTTCACTTGGCATATTGTTCTGTAAATTATGCAATCTGTGTAGTAAGTTACGTACAATATTTATTGATTTGTCTTAATTATCCCGCATACAATGCTGTGAGGTGCAGTAATTAGATTGTTTTAGTTAATATTCACAGTATATAGGTTCATATAGATAAAACTGTGTTCTAGAAGTACGACTTAAAAATATATATAGCTTCCAAATAACAGGCATTGTTTTGAACCCGCAAGGTGTCCACTGCTGAGATTTCACTGTACAAATAAATTGGGACCTATTTGAGAGATCTAGGTGGAGACTAAATTATTATATTACAAATGTTTAAAATATATACAGTAGGGCAAATAGCACATTAAAGTATTATATGTATAAATCATGTTTACATAAGCGTATTTATTAGTCAACTGAAGAATGTGAATGAAGAAAAAAAAATATATTAACACAGTTAAAAGCCAATTGTTTGATATATTTAAAAAAAAAATTCTGGGTTTTAATCCAGAAGAAAAGAAAGTAAGCATTTATTTGCTAAGTGTCAGAAGTTGCTGGTCATTTATTGTAGTTAATAGATAGTAAGATAGAATTTAAAAAAAATGTTGACTATGTATAGTCCAATTTTTACAGGAAGGGCCTTATTTAACAACTAGATAATCTACTAGATATACTTTGACGTATTCTTACATTAAGTCATGTGATCTGCAGCTTTACTTAACCTTTGATATTTCATATTATCAGTAGTCTGACACCTTAGCTAAGGCGATAGCATGTCTGCCTACTGAGCTAAGGGTCTCGAGTTTGATTCCCGGCATGGCCGAAAATTTATCATTGGTGAAATGTGAGCTTACCCTTTCACAGTGATAAATTAACACCTGGGGACTGTATGTTGTGCCTGTCCTAGTCTAAAGTTATATTACAAGGCATATGAAGCTACGCCAGGCCTAGCAAGCCGGTAGTGGAAAATATATGGCTTGAATAAAAAACTGGTCCATGCCACAGGTTGGAAACAGTAATGGATGTAAATAAAGTATCTATAAAATAAAAATTATAGTAAAATCTTATCTATTTTGGTTGCCAAAAAAAAAGTTTGTATTTTACAAAATTTCTTCCGATGATCCCCTCTATTCAGACACAATTGAATAGTCCTAATCTGTTAATAATTGTAACAGTAAATGTGTGATTGAGGTCCATCCTTTTAATATTGTTGAACTTCTCCAGGCGCTGGCTCGTCTCGGCCTGACAGATGCAGAGCGTCTCAACATCTACACAACAGTGGCCGCCGTGCTGCATCTTGGTAACATTGTGTTCGAGGAAAGACCTGAAGACACCAAGGGTGGTTGTATGGTGAGCTCCAGCAGCGAGAAGAGTTTGGTGACTGCCTGCAAGCTGATGGGAGTCGACCCCGGCGAGCTGAGGCAGGCGCTGGTGTCAAAGGTCATGCAGACTGCTAGGGGTGGGCTCAAAGGCACCATTATCATGTGAGGATGGACATTTTATTTTGGAATGTGTTGATACCTTTGAACACCTGAGAATTTTAAAGGTCTGAATTTAGATAAAATAGCTTTAAGATTTGATAAAAAAAAATAGTACAGGAATACCCTGATCTACAGACATAGGCTTTACGGACACTCGAGAGTACAGATATCTCCCCATTGGCACCATCTCAAAGATTGCAGATGCTTGATTCGTAAGAGCAGGCGATTGCGACATGACGCCACCACCCAATAGACTTCTGAAAACTTGCGTACTGTTATTGTTATGTATGAGATAAAGTGCATTGAGCAAAAACAATTTGTAATAAATAAATTGATAGAATATTAGGAAAAGGGTAGAGTCAAATAAAAGTAAAAACACTAACATACATTTACACACACTTTGATATTTTCATGCTATTATAGCATCTTCCTCAGGAAGTAATAGTAATTATACTTTATAGCATCTTCCTCAGGAATTAGTAATAATTGGACTCTAATGAACATTAATTAGAAATTAAAAGATTGCCATTGATTAAAAATTGAAAGACTGACACAAATATTAAAGATATTCAGCAACAAATACATAAAATATAAATTTCATAATTGAATAATCCGAGAAATTAAGTATTTGTATACGTATTTAAAATGATAAGGGATTCCCAGAGATCTACCAAACCGATTTTCATATAGATTTTTTTGAATGATATGCCCAAAAGCTCTAAATTTCTCAAATGTTAAAAATTGAAACAATAATTTGAAAAAACTACCTTTATTTCTTTCAATAGCAATTTTTGGAGGTATACTAAACCAATTTTAATTATTTAAAAAAAAGCATCTATTTTGATGATCATCATATATAAGTTTATTATAATATTTTTTTTTAAATTAATAAAATGATAGAATTGTAGAAGCACAAATAAAAGTAAAAACACCACACATATTTACACACACTTATATTTTGATGCCCTTATTAAATCGTCTTACTACATATCAAAGCTTAAAAAAATTTTAATAACCAAATTATATATGTAGTTCATACTAATCAACATATATTAGGTGGATGCTATTATTCCAGAGATCTCGATGTTAAAAGAAGTGTTTTGAGGTATTAATATAATTAAATAATTTGAGCTTTATATTAGCACAAAAATCACTAAAAAGCCGGTCTTAAGCTGGCACTACAAACCCTGTAACTTGCAAGTTGAAACAAGAGATTTTTTGGCCCGACTCATCAAGGCCGTAGTCAAGGGGGGGGTTTGTGGGTTAAACTCCCCCCCCTCCCCCGAAATGTTATGAACAAAAAATAGCCTATATGGATATATTTATGGTTCAAACAATATCAAAATTAAGGTACAAGTACAAATTAGGGGGCTGTGTTACCATAAAAAAAACTTCAGAGAGCTTCTAGAAATGTTCAATATTTATAACTTTTCAATATATAGACATTTCCTAGCCTTCGGCAGTTAGTAGTTTATGTTGCCATAAAAACACTTAAGAGAGCTTACAGAACTGTTTAATATTTTGAATTTGTCCTAGCCTCCAGTAGTTAGGGAGTTAGGAGGTATGTCGCCATAAATAAACACTTCAGATATATTCTAGAGGAGTTTATATATATATATACTTCCTAGCCTAAGGCATTTAGGTGGTTATGTTGCTATAATAAACACTTCAGAGAGCTTCTAGAACTGTTTATCATTTATAATCTTTTCTAGCCTCCAGCAATTGGGGGATGTGCCCACCAAACCCTCCCTGAAATCATTGGCTGGCTACAGCCTTGCGACTCATCTATACTTAACCATGTGAACTGTTTTCTGCAGGGTGCCTTTGAAGGTGTATGAAGCCAACAATGCCAGGGACGCTCTGGCCAAGGCTGTATACAGTAAAATGTTTGACTACATTGTGCAGCGGATAAACAAGTCCATTCCATTCCAGGCCTCCAGCTACTACATTGGTGTCTTGGACATTGCAGGGTTTGGTAAGTGAATCTGTCCCACAAGTATATAAAATTGAGAAGATGTATTAAGGTGGGATGGAAGGGGATTGAGAAAAGACCAGTGTTTTTGTAGTTTTTATGGCAAAACATTTTTTTTTTAGCCAAAATAAATATAATATAACTCCAATACAAACATAAAATTTAATTTTTGACCTAAGCGTTTCTCATATCTTTCAAGGGTGTCCTGGAATTTAATGGCAACTTTGTCTACATTTTAAAAGTTTCTCATCTAATGCTGCCATGCTCATGACAGAAATTCAACAATTGTTCATATCAACATGTAAAGAAAATTAAACTATATTTGTACTGGAGAAATATTTTATTTATTTTAGCCAAACAAATGTTTTACCATAAAAACTGCAAAAACACTGGCCTTTTCTCACGTCCTTTTGCATTCCATGTAAGGGACCTATTAGGGGATCTAATGTGATAGTCTTCATGAAACAGACTCGGCAGGTCAGGGTATAATTCGAAGGGGGTTATACCTAATTGGGTTTCATCCTTAACAGGGCTGGACCCAGAGGGGTCCATGTGCCCCCACTACCCTCAGTAAGTAGTTATTTAATAATTTAATAATAATTAAAAAATTAAACCAATCAAATCTTTGTTTTAGTTACTACTTGCTGTACTGTAACGTGACACCTCACTAGCCAGTTTCTTCGCATTTCGATCACTGTCAATAATTGGTTTACATTTTAAAACATGATTTAACTATCAGAAAATAACTTAAAAAGATAAATAAACAATGAACTTGTTTTTGTTTTTTTTCTTTCAAATTAATGTCTAAACAAGTAACGGTACTCTAGCTTATACTCTACAATTTTAAAGGATTTTTTCGTCAGAATTTCTCTAGGGGAACTTCCCCTGGCTCGATCCTGTGAGCCCTTTAGTGAAAATACTGGTGGTGCCCCCCCTCCCTCCCCCTCCACGTGAAAATCCTGGATACACCCCTGTACAGCTCTAACCAGAAGATGCATTATGGTGCGGTTTTCTTTATTCTTCATTAAAAGGTGGTGGAATTGAGACTAGTGAAACCGTTTATTATAAATAAAATAAATAAATAAAAGCAAAATTTTAAAATAACACTATTAAACTGATCCTAATTTTGAATTTGTTAAATTAAGAATACATAAAACCATGCTTGTTTGCATTTATGAGCGTAATTTTATATCTAATATTCCGGCTGATTAACGTTGGCATATCCACCTTGTTGTTCCCCTTCTTAATCTTCGCTGGCTACACTCTTCTTGCCAATTTTATACTCTGTCTCCCTTGCAAATTATATTTAGGTCTCTTTTATGTTAACTTCACTCTCTTTTAAGTCATTAATAAACCATATGTCGAAAAGTGTAACCAATAAGAATCACCTTTTTCTTAGAGTTTTTCAAGGTGAACAGTTTCGAGCAGTTCTGCATCAACTACTGCAACGAGAAACTGCAGCAGTTCTTCAACGAGAGGATCTTGAAGGACGAGCAGCAACTCTACGAAAGAGAAGCTCTACAAGTTCCTAAGATCAGCTTCAATGATAATCAAGACTGTATCGGTGAGTCATGACATAATTTTTGAGAAATTCATTTGACGTGATAATGGAAATGATTTTTTTTTAGTTCATTGTAATGAATTAATAATTGTTAAAAACTTTAATTTCCTCAAAGTAAGAATTACTGTATGAATTCTCTCTTTGCTTCATTATGTTCATACATACAACAGTTGAACACTGGGAAAAGACCATTTAGTTAATAATTTTTTTAGCGCCACATCTTACTACCTGTTCGGTTTGTATGCATATGTAGATCTATTAATCATGCTAATGTGTTAGGTATGAGTGAGGTTAAATTTAGAGGAAATGTACACGCGTTTGCCTTGTGAAAGATAGAGATAAAGTGGAAAAACGTTTAAGGAAAACCATCCTCAGTATACCCGATCAGGATTCAAACCCCCGAGATCCCCATCATTGATAATACAGTACAGTCTATTGCGATAGTGACGTCTTAGACCATTTGGCCACCGAAGTGGGCCGTAATTTATTAATTTCGCACTTGTATGAAACATTTCATACATTGTGAGACTTATACGTTCATAAATATTCAAAACGTACCACCTTGTATCCAGAGAAAGTTTTAAATTTGTCAATTTTCCCATACTTATAAAATCAGTGTATTTAAGTGTTTTATTGTATTTGTGAATATCATAATGAAATATTTGTCTTTTAAATTTTATTCCTCTATAGATTTGATAGAGGCAAAGGGGGTTGGTATCTTTCACTTCCTTGACGAAGAATCCAAGCTCCCCAAACCTGCCTCCGACCACTTTACGATGGAGGTTCACCGTCAGTGGTCGGGGCATTTCCGTCTGGCCTTCCCCCGTACATCCAAACTAAAAGATCATCGGGAAATAAGAGACGGCGAGGGGTTCATGGTTCGGCATTTTGCCGGCGCAGTCTGCTACCAAACTGTAAGTAGCTGTTTTTAGTCATACTCTATAAGAGATTATACAATTTTGTTTAGGATTCTATTTGAAACAATTTCATTTTAAAATATTTAATTTGAGCTTGATTTTAAAATTTCCCAAAGCACGATACTCATTTGGTAAGAGCGTAGAAAGGGGCTCTTGGAGGGTTCCTCTACACCCTTGTCATTTGATATTGAGTTGAGCTATTAATCAGAGATTTAAAGTGGATTCAAAATTGATTGATTGATTGGATTCAAACAGGCTTAGCCCCTAGCTTGACTTTTTGAAAGAATTAGCAGTCACTGCCATGAATCCAAAGGGGGGAAAGAAAGGTGGGTGGAATCCATTATTTGAAGAATTTGAATCTCAATTTTCCCTCATAATCTTGAATATCGAATTTGAATCCGAATCTTGGAAAAAACGATTGACATAAAAGAAAATATAAATATAATAGAACAAAATAAAAGAAAAGTATTAGTCATATGTTAACATTTTATGCTATAATGCATTTATTATACATTAATACATTCAGCTGTTAAGCTATAGATCTCAACTTAAGAATGCTTCTACATTACTACCTACCTTAGTAGATGATTTTTTGTGCTTCCTCATCCCCCACCCCCCAGAATACTCTTGTAGACGCAAATAATATTTTAGTGGTTAACTTCTGAGTTGAGTTTTTCAAAGCTTTGCATTCTATTATTAGTCACATGGTTTTGATATTAATTTTGAATTCATTTGCTAATGTACATTATATCGAATTCTAACTAACAAACCACATAAAATAACATTCTTATGAAATTTGTTGATTTTTGCAAAAATAAACAAGGACACATAGTGTTAGAAAAAAAACCTCGTATCTTTTAGTGTAATTTCCTTCTCTTCCCAAGCTTTTGTATCTTCCTTCTTTCTCCATTCTTTCCAAGCTCTTATATCTTCCTTCTTTCTCCATTCTTTCCAAGCTCTTGTATCTTCCTTCTTTCTCCATTCTTTCCAAGCTCTTGTATCTTCCTTCTTTCTCCATTCTTTCCAAGCTCTTTTGCCTTTCTTATTTCTTCACCCTTTCCAGACTCTTGTACCTTTTTTCTAATTCTTTCCAGGCTTTTGTATCTTCCTTCTTACTCCATTATATTTCTAGGATCTTATACCTTCCTTCTTTTTTCCTTCTTTTCAGGCTCTTGTACCTTTCTTCTTTCTTCATTCTTTCCAGGCTCTTGTACCTTTTTTCTTCATTCTTTCCAGGCTCTTGTACCTTTTTTCTTCATTCTTTCAAGCTCTTGTACCTTCTTTCTTCATTCTTTCCAGGCTCTTGTACCTTTTTTCTTCATTCTTTCCAGGCTCTTGTACCTTCTTTCTTCATTCTTTCCATGCTCTTGTACCTTCTTTCTTCATTCTTTCCAGGCTCTTGTACCTTTTTTCTTCATTCTTTCCAGGCTCTTGTACCTTTTTTCTTCATTCTTTCAAGCTCTTGTACCTTCTTTCTCCATTCTTTCCAAGCTCTTTTGCCTTTCTTATTTCTTCACCCTTTCCAGACTCTTGTACCTTTTTTCTAATTCTTTCCAGGCTTTTGTATCTTCCTTCTTACTCCATTATATTTCTAGGATCTTATACCTTCCTTCTTTTTTCCTTCTTTCCAGGCTCTTGTACCTTTTTTCTTCATTCTTTCCATGCTCTTGTACCTTCTTTCTTCATTCTTTTCAGGATCTTGTATCTCCTTCTAACTCTCTCGGCTAACGTATATTTCCTGTGTGTACAGGCCCAGTTCATTGAAAAGAACAATGACGCCCTTCACGCGTCACTTGAAGGTTTGATCCAGGAGAGCAAGAACCCATTTCTCCAAGGAATGTTTGCATCGTCGAACCTGACCAATCAGAAGGGCAAGCTGGCGTTCATCAGCGTAGGCTCAAAGTTCAAGACCCAGCTGGGAGAGCTGATGGATAAGCTGAAGAGTACTGTAAGCAATACTGACAAAAAAAAAATTATATATATATATATATTACACTGTAGCACGAGTACTGGATATTGGCCGCTATAAATTAGCTGATCTAAGATTGATCATCCATATGTAGCTGACGATTTCTGCACGTCCATCACAGATTCTGCCTTTAAAAAAAACGGGTTAAGAATGACCTTGGGCACAGGATGACTCCTTGATAGCTCAGTGGTTAGAGCATTGGTGTACTAAGCCAAAGGTCCTGGTTTCAATTCCTGTGTCCAGGTGTCATTTTCAATTGACAGGAGAAAATCTAATATTAGTTATGTGATTGTTAAGCTAATATTATAGCGCTATGGCGAGAAAATTATAAACCACATTGTGGGAAAAAATAACCTTTTAAAGCACCAGCTTGATTTTTAACCCTAGATTCTTAAGACAGTCTAAAGCATTAGCATTCACTTAAAATTGAAAGGATATAAAGGTGAGGCCTACACACTTACCATAAAACTGTAGGCCTCAAATTTCACAGTTAAAAACACAATAAAAACATAATTATGTAAGTTTATCAGCTTCGGTGACAGCATGGTCTAACACACTACTCTTGCAGTAGACTAGACTGCTGATGACATAGATATTGAGGTTCAAATATAGGTCGGGCATACTGAGGGTGTTGTTTCCAAAGTTTTCCATGCTCCCTCCATGCAAACGTGGTTACATTACCTCTAAATATAACCTCCCTCACCCCTAAAACGATTAGCGTAATTAGTACACAGGTGTACAACCCAAACAGTTACTAAGATGCAGTGTCAAATAAACGATCATTTAATTTTTATTATGTCCACCATCTTTATGTTAGCTATATATATTTTTAAAACTGTGCTAGGGATGAGGACATTATAATTGAGTTGAAGTTTACCAACATTTGAGGGGAGGGGATGAGAGAAATCATTTAGGATAACTTTTTATATTCAGCTATTCTGACACCTTATCTCAGTCGGAAGCGTGTCTGTCTACTGAGACAAAGGTCTCGGGTTCAATCCTTAGCTTAACCAAAAAAGTGAAATCTGGGTTTTCACTTTCATAGTAACTAATTAATGGTTGGGGGCTGTATGTTGTGTTTTTTCTAGATTTAAACTTGTTTATAAGTCACTTGCTGATATAATATGACAAAAAGTGTGTGTTAAGTATGTCAAATAAATGAAAAAAATATTCATCTGGGATTTGAACTGAAGTTGAGTCGAATCCACTATTTTATGAATCCAAATTCGAATCATTGAAAAAATTTTGAAAAAAAGGAATATAATATATTATGATATAAAATATTAACATTATTTCTTATAATCCATTCATACATTCAGTTAAGTGATAAATTACTGGTCTGGGGCATGGTTGTCAAGCTCATCCTATAAATATATTGGCTCTGAAGCACCAATAAACAGTATTAGAGCTTTTAAACAAATCTCACTTGTAAAAAAAAAAAATATAATTTTTTAATCCAAAATTTTCTCTAGTCCTCGAATCTAGAATATCCTTCAGGGTTCGAGGGACCATTCGTATTTTAAATATCTGTTTTTGTACTTAATAGTGCTCCATCCAAACAATTTCTACTCCAGGATCACTTATGTAAGTGTACTGACAACTTCTAATTCAAACCACAATTTAACCTAGTCTTCATTCTAAATAACATAACTAATGGTATTAAAATCATTATGTCAAACAATCAAATTAGTTTGATGTTGATAAACCTTTTAAAAAAAAATTTTTAGGGCACTAATTTCATCCGGTGCATCAAACCGAACCAGAAGATGATTGACCATAACTTTGAAGCTCCATCCATCATGTCTCAGTTGGAGAGTTCTGGGATGACCAGTGTCTTAGAACTAATGCAAGAAGGTTTCCCCTCCAGGGCCAAATTCAATGACCTTCACACCATGTACCAAAAGTTTCTTCCATCGAGTATGGCAAAAATGGACTCGAGGACTTTCTGCAAGGTAAGGAGCTAACATAAGTCTATTCATGCTTGATGTTGATAAAGATACATTGAGGAAATAAGTTTTATACATACCCAAAAAGCAAACGAAAATAAACAAATGATAAAAAAAGATAGAAAATTGGAACTTTGTTATTTTCATTTTAAAAGCTTTATTGTACTTTTTTTCTTTTTCAATATATTTCTATTCTCATCACTAACTTTTTCTTCTTCCATGTGTATTTCTACAGTCCATTTTTCAAAGGAAAAACCTTATCTGACAGAAAAGATACTACAACACTACTTTGACATATTTATATGTCAAATCACGTTGTCTCTAATGTCACTTTTGATAGATATAATAAATATCTGTAATAAACACTAATGATATAGTAAAATTTTATCAATTTATGCTGGAATAAAGTATTTGTATTTTCTAAAAAAAAACTAAAGTAGATATTTAAAGAATGAAAAAAAGTTTTCCTAAAAATTAAAAAAATATATATATTTAATAATATTTTATTTATGCAGAATTTGAAGAGAATAAAAAAATTTAAAATAAAAATGAATAAGATAAAAAATTACTTTAATTTTTAACAAGGTCATGAACCCCTCTTGAAGACTTATATTCAAAACCACCGCAGCCTACTTAGACATATTTTTAAAGTTTCATCGATGTGATCTATCTCTTTTTCTCCTAGTCCCTGTTGCATGCTCTCGGGATGAATGAGAATGACTACCGTTTCGGTGTGACACGCGTGTTCTTCCGGCCAGGCAAGTACGCAGAGTTTGACGCCATAATGAAGTCTGATCCGGACAACCTGGCGGCAATGGTCGCTAAAGTGAAGAAATGGCTCATAGCGTCTCGGTGGAAGAAGGCACAGTGGTGTTCACTCTCCGTGATTAAGTGTATGTAGAGTCCTGTCATGTTTGCATGAAAATCGTAATTCCTGAGAATAGTTTTGATCAAAATTAAATGATAAATATACCCTATTTATCTGCCTGAAAAATAAAGTTTTTGAAGAAGAGTTGATATAAAGTATAAAAGTATGTAAAAATACATTAAAAAACAGTTTCCCTAACGATCTAATTATCTGTATCGCTTAATTTAAGGACCACATTCAATAAAAAGAGTAAAATTTTCTTATTAGTTTTATACTAACCATTTTTATAAATATATTAACTCCCATTTTAGTGCTCATATAGGCTACTGGATTTTTCAAAACTTTTATGTTATCAGGTATTAACTAGTTTTATTTGGCAGGCTATTAATTGTTGGTCATTTCCCTTTTATTAAAATAGGTTTTTGTAGTTTAAAGTAAAGTAGTTGCCTTTCATGTTAATTCTATGTTTTAACTCTAGAATTTGAATAACCACCTTTAAACCTTAACACAAAAATCATTGTTCAAGTTTAACAATAAAATCTATAAAACTCTTCTGTGGTCACTATGATTTATATGGATATATTGATATGTTTTATTATTTTTAGAAGTAATTACATGTGGAATTATATATATAAAAAAGAAAGAATACAAATAATTCCATCAAAAACTCTTATATCAATAAATAAAATTGTTCTTTCTTATCTTTCAATAATAGAAAAAAAAATTCAACACATTCTTTTCTTTTTTCTTAAAACACTATAAAAGCTTTAGTTTACAACAACTTTTAAATTTTGTGTTTTCTATCCTACTTAAACTGCTTCTCATGTACTCTTTGCATTTCTCTCCATTTTACTAACTTTCTTAATACACTATTTTAACATTTGTTTGTTCCCCTAAATGTTTTAATTTCCCTGCACTGTGCTTTTTTTCTTCCACTAAGCTGCTGTGTTATCTATGTTAAAAACGAGGTACGAAGAAAAGTAGCTGAAATTTACATACATTATTAAAACTACTTTCACTTTAACAATGATGAGGCCTAAGGTCTAAATAATATTATAATTTACAATACATGAAAATTGATTTTAAAAAAAATTGTAAAAATAAACCAAATTTGTGAAAATTTAATGAAAAAATTCCATCCAGGGACATAAGAAATAAATGTTATGGTGTAACGCAGAGAATTACTCGCTCCTTAATCAGTTAATAACTCGTAGCCCGTAAGCGAGCTGTACCGACCGAGTAGCCGTCGCCGTCAGCAATGATAGTGCCAGCATTTGTTGATAGAGGGTGTCATGTGGTCAGCAAAACAAGCCCTTCGTCTGTTAATCTCGGTTACCTAAAACAGAGCTGCTGCTTCTTTATTCAAGTAGCCCCTCATTTGTCCTCATGAGGCTGAGTTTGACCCCGTTCCAGACCCACCGCTTCATAGATACATTTTGGGAGTGCCGGGGATCGAACCCGGGACTTTTGTATCTGCAGCCAGGAATTCTTATCACTAGACCATAACAGGGAAAAACGAAAAATTCAATTCCTCAAAGAGTATACATTAAATAATAAGACATTATTACACAAACATATTATTTGTTCACCACATTTTCAACTCCCTATGCCCAAAGTCCTATTTTAAAAAAATCAGCCTATAGCTCATAAAATATTCTTTCGAAAAAAAGTTGCTAATTTTTAGGATTTCAATAATAAGTTATTTGGTATCTGAAATAGTTGCAGAGACATGATCAAATTTTGAAATTTCCGCTTATTTAAAGTACCCTCTGTCATTTTATAGTTAGATGAAATCTGTCATTTTGTTTGTAATATTAAACAGTGCCTAGATACGAATTTTAATCCAAAATCGTCAGAGCCATTTTTGAATATTTTTTTTCTTCTAATTTTTCATTTAATTAAACTACCCTTAATTTTAAGCTTTTATGGATAATTTAAAAAAAAACTTCTGTAAAACTTTATGAAAACTCCTAAATACCGATTTTAGTCTAATTAGTAAAATTATTTCAGCTCTAGTCCTGGTAATGGACTGTCAGACGACATTGCAAAACATTTTTTCAGGTTTAGGGGGTTCATGAAGGTTGTCATCCGTCGAAATTTAAGTTTATTTTTTTTATGACTATGATACTTTCCCTCTCTGATAGTATCATATGCACAAAGGTGACATCTTCCTCCTTTCTTCTGTCTCATAATTAGTAGAAAGATTTACATTGAAACACTAACAGTTTTATTTCATTTAAAAAAAAACAACATATTAGCATTATTGTGTTTATCAAACCTTTACTTTATTACATTCATTACTGTCTCCAGTCCGTGGCCTGGATAAATTTTTTATTTAATACATATATTTTCCACTACCGGCTTGCTATGCCTGTCTTAACTTCATATGCCTTATAATCTAACTTAAGACTAGAACAGGCACAACATCCAGTCCCCGGACGTTAATTCATCACTCTGAAAGGGTAAACCTACATTTCACCTATGATACCATTTTTCGGCCATGCCGGGAATCGAACCCGGAACCCTTAGCTCATTATACAGACATGCAACTGACTGAGCTAAGGTGTCAGATTCTTTATCAAACAATTATTATAAAATTATATTATATTATATTATACTCGATAGGGAGAATGTTGTTGTATTTTCCCTTCTGTTTTTATTATACATTTTGTTTATCATTGAAGGTGAACATTTCAAAATTTAAAAATTTGTTTTTCAATGTTCTGTAGTGGTGACTTTTTTTTATTATGGGAGACGGAAGAAACAAAGAAAAGGTCATCTTAGTGCATTGGATCTAACCATTATTTTTTCTTCTTTCCCTAAGTGGCTTTCTTTATTCAATTCTCACTTATCGGGTGACCTGGTGGTCTAGGGGTAAGGTGTCGGACTTCTGTGCTAGGGGTCCGGGGTTCAATATCACAATCACCCTACCATTACACATTAGCGTAAGTGCGTATAACCCGAACGGGTAGTAAGACGCGGTGCTAATAATAATAAATTCTCACTTATTGGTTTATTTTTACCAAATTCCACAAAATTGCATGCGATCTGCAGCTGTCACTTTTGACGAAAAGTACCAAACCGATCAAATTATACTAATAGTATAGTAAAATGTCGTCCGCAAACATGCGTTTGTTCTTATTAAGCTGATCTTCCTACCACGTTCTTACTTTATATTTAGTCTTTTAGAAAATAAAGCACAAATAAAAGAGAGAAAAAACCTTACAAACTCTTAAGTATTTTGATGCTACATGATGTCTAGATATTAAAGTGTGTGTAAATATGTGTTGGTGTTTTATAATTTAATTTGTGCTTGATTTTTTTTTTACGAATCTTTAATATTTGTTCAATACCATATAACATGCTTAGTGCTTTTTATTTCATACACATTGAAACACCTTTAGCTCAGTTTAACTACTGTACTTAGTTAAAGGACTAATAATTTATCACTGTTTAAATTGTTTGTTATCTTTCATTAAGTGGTTAGTTAATAGTCCAACTATCAGGTAATTGTGTTTGCCCTAGAACAGCAGTTCCAAAACTATGGTATCCATACCCCCAATGGTACATACTATTATTACTGGTGGGACACCATGGGAAGCCAAACAAAACATGCAAATTATTAAAGTTGAAAAAGATAAGGTCTTATTACATCTGATAAATATATTTGGACCAGGTCAGGCAAAAAGTAAAACAGATTTAAACAGTGGTTGGAGTCAATTTTTTTATTCAAGCCATATATTTTTCCACTACCGGCTGGCTAGGTCTGTTGTAGCTTCATATGCCTTATAATCTAACTTAAGACTAGGACAGGCACAACATCCAGTCCCCGACCGTTAATTTATCACTGTAAAAGGGTAAACCCACATTTCACCAATGATACATTTTTTGACCATGCCGGGAATTGAACCAGGGACTCTTAGCTCAGTGAACAGCTATGCTACCGTCTGAGCTAAGGTGTCAGATTACAATAGGAGATGTCAAGTAATATTAACATCAAATCCCTCTTGAAGCAACGTGAAGTTTTTTTTATAACATAATTAGGGTTGCGACTGCTGCAAATCTTATAATACTTGAATAAGCTACTATTTTAGAATTTGAGAATGAATAAAAAGTTACATTGTTTGTAAAACTTTAGGGAAAGGAAAGGTGGGGTTTAAATTCCCAAAATACCCACCTCACTCACTCCGCTCCCTTTCAACCTTTGGTACAGCCCTGACTTAAAGCCCAAATTTTGTTTTGTGCCTTCTTTACATTATCATTTTTTGTTTATTGACTTATGTGGCTTTCTTAGTTTCTTTAAATGGGAATGTTGGTTCTCTTGTTTGCTGTGCTGTTTTTAGTGAAGAATAAGATGTTGTATCGCAAGGCGGCTCTCGTCGTCATTCAAAGAAATGTCCGCATGCACTTGGCTCAGCGACAACACAGGCCTCGCTACCAGGGAATAAGCAAGATTAAAGGACTTCAGGTCTGTGTTACTACTTAAACGGTTACAATTTATAGTACTTGTATAACTGTAAGCGCAAAGTGTCACTAGATTATAGAATGGAAGTTTGTGAAGTTTTACAATTAATTCAGAACTTTTTCTCGTTAATTATTTTAAAAAAAAAATTCTATCTTACCCTTTTTTATAGTTGCTTCCTACATAATTATTAGTGCACATGTATGCCATTATTGATCTGTACAGTCCTATTTTAATAGAAAGAACCTTATCTGACATCTAGAAAAGCTACTGAATATACTTTCGCGCATTTATACGTAAGGTCATGTGATCTTCTGCTATCACTTTTGAAATATATTAGCAATAACCATAAAATAACACTAATAATATAGTAAAATATCATCAATGTTGACCGCAAATAAATATGTTCATATTATCTGAAACTTTCTTCATACCAAAATCCCACTATATTTAAGGGATTGAGTGGCAAGAAAATATAAGCTGGCTATGTAGTTTTTAAATATAACAATCCTTAGCCCATACAATTGGGCTGTATATGGATTAAAAATATATAATATAAACTACTTTTTTTTTTCTCTTTGTATAAACTTTGGTCACATCCACTTCGGTGGCCTCATGGTCTATTATGCTACTTTTGCAATAGACTAGACTGCCGAAGAAGAGATCAGGGCTCAATCCCAGTCAGGTGTATTGAGGGTGGATTTTCATAAATGGTCTTCCACTCTCCCTCTACACAAATGCGCATACACTTCTTCCTAATTAAAACCTTCCTTATACTCAACACATAAGTGTAATTGGTACAAAGCTGTATAACCTGAACGGGTAATAGAACGCGGTGATAAACAAAAACTATGATCAAAAATTGCTGACTTGCTCTTTATCCACTCTTCAATTAAAAGGTGGATTATCAAAAGTATAATATTTAACCAAAGAAAACTCAATAAATAAAAAGTATCTTATTATTCATTTAAACACACTCTAAATTGATCAAGTTTAAAATATGTTTGAGCATATTTTTTAGGTTATATTTGTAATTAAATTGTTTTTTCCTGGTTCTGGTATGCATTCATGGGCTAAAGACTTTGCTGTTTTATATTCTCGCTAACTAAAACTAGACATTAACAATTTCATTGCATTTTATTTCATGTGCATAATGTATCTTTCAAAATTAGATGATACATTGACAAAACTGTTTGATTTTGTAGGAAAGGCTAACCAGAATGTCGGCCATTGTGAATCAACTTAAGAAGGACAAAGAATCGAGTGTGTCGGAGGTCCAAAAACTTCAAGCAGACATGACTGCATCCATTTTGAAGATAAAGGTGAGTTTTTGGTGAATCTTTATAATATTGATTTATTTATAACTTTTAAGAAAATAAGTGTTATCCAGGAAAAGTCCAAACTTTTTGGCAAAAGATACCAGTATCTGCAATTGTTTAATACTTTTAATCATAATTAATAAAAATTGGAGATAGAAAATTATGGTAACTTTATATAGCTCATGAAGATCCAAACATTGTAGTATTCTAAGAGATTATTATTTAAGCCGAAAGAAAAATTCAAAATAACCATATTTAAATGAAGATCAAGTATGATGTTATCAAAAGAGTTCTTTAATATTTGCAGCTCAAAACCAACTGCTTGGGTCCACATTTTTACTTTGCATCTATTACTGTTTCCCACCTGTGGGTCAGTTTTTATTTTATTTAAGTCATATATTTTCCTCTACCAGCTGGCCGGGCCTGTCATAGATTCATATGACTTCTATTATATCTTAAGACTAGGACAGGCACAACATCCAGACCCCGGCCGTTAATTTATCAATGTGAAAGGGTATCCATCTTAATTAAGAAACCGGTATTGCTAAGGTCAGGAATATCTCAATAAGGAAAACCTCTTTTCGCTATATGAGGCAATTGCATTATATTTGGAAGAAGGTACAGGAAAGGTAAGTGTGGAGGAAAGGGCTAAAACATCATCGGTCGTGTAACATTGAGTTACATTTGAACTCGCCCCCATGCTAAACTTCATACTCAACTCGCCGAAGAATCATACCACCCGCCCCAAATAATATTCAATAATATTCAATAATATTCTAAACCCTACAATAGTACTCTTCACTATTGTAGTTCCTGTAAATTGAAACAACGTTATAGACAATTCAAATCAATAAAATCAATTCAATAGAACTATGGAATTCATTGGAATCTAAACTCACCAAATCTATCGTGTGTAGACAACGACGAGCTACACCGGGTAGTAACAGAGACTCCTTCACCGAAGTCAACACCGACTAAATCAAATAGATACTGAAGCCACGCCAAGCAATACTATCCACGTTCAACAGAATTCTACCATTCTGCACCCTGGTGGATAGTTCCACAACTACAGAAATGATGTCCGATTGAAGAATCGCTGTTCAAAATGAATAATGGGACAATAATATCAACAATCCCCTTCATGTTAGATTCCTTCTAGAAAGAATTGTTTTATCCCCCCCCC
>CABFWO010000411.1:163595-206886 GCA_902155825.1 Timema genevievae
ATAGTAATAGTAGTGATAGTAATAGTAGTGATAGTAATAGTAGTGATAGTAATAGTAGTGATAGTAATAGTAGTGATAGTAATAGTAGTGATAGTAATAGTAGTGATAGTAATAGTAGTGATAGTAATAGTAGTGATAGTAATAGTAGTGATAGTAATAGTAGTGATAGTAATAGTAGTGATAGTAATAGTAGTGATAGTAATAGTAGTGATAGTAATAGTAGTGATAGTAATAGTAGTGATAGTAATAGTAGTGATAGTAATAGTAGTGATAGTAATAGTAGTGATAGTAATAGTAGTGATAGTAATAGTAGTGATAGTAATAGTAGTGATAGTAATAGTAGTGATAGTAATAGTAGTGATAGTAATAGTAGTGATAGTAATAGTAGTGATAGTAATAGTAGTGATAGTAATAGTAGTGATAGTAATAGTAGTGATAGTAATAGTAGTGATAGTAATAGTAGTGATAGTAATAGTAGTGATAGTAATAGTAGTGATAGTAATAGTAGTGATAGTAATAGTAGTGATAGTAATAGTAGTGATAGTAATAGTAGTGATAGTAATAGTAGTGATAGTAATAGTAGTGATAGTAATAGTAGTGATAGTAATAGTAGTGATAGTAATAGTAGTGATAGTAATAGTAGTGATAGTAATAGTAGTGATAGTAATAGTAGTGATAGTAATAGTAGTGATAGTAATAGTAGTAATAATATAATAATATAATAATCATTGCTCTACTTTCACTCTGTTGTAGGCTCAGCTGGAGAAGGAAGCTTTGGAAGACACCCGATACAGAGAACAATTGGAACAGGAGAGGAGAGATCACGAGTTGGCTCTGAGGTTGGCACAGGAGACCAATGGGCAGGTCGAGGATATGAATCATGAGGACAGCATGAGGTGTGTACTCTCTTTGTTACTTAACTTTAAATGGCATACAACATGCAAGCATACTTAATACATTCTCATCACGTCCGGTCTCTTAAGACAGTGGTTCCCGGCTCTGTGGTTGCAACCCCAATTTGGGGTTATTAATGTCACTGAATTTTTTTTATGGACGACCTTTTTTTTTGGTAATATGCATCCTTTTTATAATCCTGTAAACAAATTAAATGCTCAATAAAATAACTTTGGACTAGCCTTAGAAACATTTATGGGGTGTCAGAAATCCATCATGAACGTAAGGTGTAGGAGGGGAAAGAGTAGGAGGAAAACATATATTTTATTTACATTATGGCGTGGGGTCTTAAAAATAATACTTAAGTGGAGTCGCACCCACAAAAAGTTTGCGCACCACTGATCTAAGAAATATTCAAGCTCAGTAATTATAAAAACTGCTTGTGTGATCAAGTGATTTAAGGTATCTTTCTCACAATAGGTTGGACTGCCAATTACGTGAAGGTTTAGATTTATGTCTTGTTATGGTGTGCTGAAAGTTCTTTTTTTTTTAACTTAAATTGTTCTCCAGTCTCCCTTCACACAAATGCAGGTAATCTTCCACTTAATTCTATCATACTCTTCCCTAACACGTAAACATAATCTATATATAATTTCCTAATGTGTGTTTGTCTTTCCACACCATCCAGAATCCTCTTGATTACATATAAAACTGAAACTTTCCACACTTATAATATAGACAACGAGCAAGAACCTAACAGAGTCGAATTTTCGTTTTTCAATTTTCTTTTAATTCGCCTTCATTATACCCGACGAGGATTCTAACCCCAATCTTCCCATCATTGGCAGTTTAATCTATTGCGAGAGTGACGCCTTAGACTATGTGGACACTGAAGTGAGTCAAATCTATTTTTTCTTAGAAAAAAAACCCTGTAAATGCTCGAGGGTGGAGCATTAGCACTCCAAATAAATGCGCTGAGCTTTTATTTCCATGTGCAGGTATATTTCTTATGACTAATCTGATATTACATAAACCATGTCTTGCTGTTAATAATAATAATAATTAAATATATTATTATTAGATATAGTTAAAAGCAGAGATTTATTATTTCAAAATGATGTAGGTGCTAAGCAATATAGTATGGCTTGATTTATCCCTAAATAGGTTAAACGGGTAAATGTGCTAATATTCCCTAACACACATTTTGATAATATCCATGCTAGGTAGTTACATTATGGGATTTCAAGATTTTATCAAACTCTTTAAGGAACATTTCATTTCACTTTCACTTAACTTGAATGGTAACTATGGTGTAGCTTATACGTTAAGGCCGTAGTGTAACTTTTCAAGGTGAAACTCTAAAAGATTTCACCGTAAATGGAGTGTACACTCTGTCATACATTGAACAATATCCAAGAAAGAAAGATAGGGATAAATAAAAGGAACAAACACAATATGGCTTTTACAAACAAAAGAGGAAAGCGATTCACACTTTACACTGTTGCCACTGGACAAAGAGGTTATCATATGGCTTTTACCTCTTGAATCTAGGTCATGGTATTGAGCAATAAAAATCGATTTTCTTCAAGAAACAGTCTTTACCTCTTTGTCCAGTGGCAGCATTGCATAAGGGTATATTAGTCACTTCATGTTTCCGGAATATACCCACAACTGATGTTTTTTTTCACTTTTATATCAATATTGCTTGGAATTAAATTTATCTCTATTGAAAATGGTTTGAAGTGAAATTCTGGAATATGGGTTGACTTTGCATCATATTTGTTGTAATTTTTGTTCGCTTATAGCATAAGGATGAGTAATAATAAAACCTATACAAATATAACATTCATGTGAAAGCTTAAAAAATTGATTACATCTCTAAAACATTGATCAAATGGTCATGCAAGGTCAAATTTACCCTATATCACAGTCCTTGATGTTGGATTAAATATTAAAACTATTGTATTTGTTAAGAACGGTTACAACCGCTTCTAAATATCATATTATTTAAATTTAAAAAAAATTACACCCAAACACAGGAATTGAACCCGAGACCTTTGGTTTAGTACACCAATGCTCTAACCACTGAGCTATCCTGGAGTCATCCCATACCGTAAAATATGTTAAGAATGCACTTGGTACCATAAAGTCTTCCCAAGTCGAAGTTGGCAGTGCTATCTGATAGCTCATAGTTTTGATTGATTGCTCATATGTAGCTTATGATTTCGACACGTCTATCACAGACTCTTCCTTAAAATATGAAAGAAGAATGACCCTAGGCACGGAACGGCTCTTGGATAGCTCGGTGGTGAAAGCATTGGAATACTAAGCCAAAGGTTCTGGAATTAAGTCACATTTTCAAATATCATTTTTAAATTTAAAGAATATAATATTTAGTTTTTGATGTGTTCATATTTTAAATTTTATCATTTTAGTCATTTCCTAAGGAGCACCTCTAAATTTCACAAGTATGTAAAAATTAATATTTAATATCTATATATTAACTATATTTTTCAGTTACAGTTTTGAATGGATTCTGACCAAATATATACATATAGTATAAATACTTTAAATACTTTAGGCATGATACCTATAATAGATTGCACATGCTCAGGCATAATGTAGTCTCGTAAAGTTATTCAAAAGTGCATCATTTTGTGATGTTAATTGTAGTAAAGTCCTGTGAACGTTGGGCTGATGTTGCACTGTATTTTATCTTTGGTTTTTGTAATATTACAGGGAAAATAAGCTACTCTCTATTGTTTATTTACAGGCTTTAACGCTTAAATAATTTTAATTTTTTCAGACATCTATTGCCGTCAGTGAAATCTCTGGCCTATGGCTTTTTTATTTGAACCTGTAGTAAAACACCAAACTTCTAAACACAATATAAAACAAAAATACTTATCAAATAAAAAGGTTGAATGGAGTACAGGCCCACCTACCATATTTCCTTAAAATATGTTTATTCAAACCTAATAAACTATCATGAGAATCTTTCTGGGACCCATTGCCTTAAACTGTTGTTTTTTTTACTGTACAAAATACACCTTTGCATGAAGTAAATAAAAAATGTAGACCTGTATATTAAAATGATATTAGAAAAATGCACCTTTTCATACAGTAATTTGGGTGGAGTGTAAAAAATACTATACATTTTAAAATATCAATGAAATTGTTATGCTTATGGTGGATAGAACAATAGCATCTTTTTTATTAGATGCATAAAGGATGCTTTATTCCGATGTTTCCCGGACTGTTGCCAGTCTTGCAAACCTTTCCGGTCCCATGGTCTTAACCGTTGTATCCCTTCCAGCCCTTCATAAGTAAATGGAAACCAAAACCTGCTATCTTGTAAAGTATAAACAGTAATTACAGATGATCATTATCAACTGTTCCCTGACTGTGGTCAGATCAGTTTAGTAAAATTCCTCCATCTTTCTCTGTCCTTCCACAATTCTTACTACTTTAAATCAATTTCATTCTTATCCTCTCACGTGCACACTTTTTACTATCTGCTCTGCCCATCTTTTTCATGGTCTCCTTTATTATTTTCTTACATACTTCATATCCATTATTCTCTTTGGTATTCTCTCCTTTTCCATCCTCATTACATGTTCATACCATCTCACCTCCTCTTCCTCTAATATCTCATGTACTCTTGCCCAGATATTTCATCCATAGTCATATTTCTCTTTGTGAGACAGCGATCAATATTTTAATTTCATTGTATAAATGTGTTTGGTAAGAATTTTTTTTACTATCTATTATAATTATTAGGAACCAATAACCAACTTTTTAGAACCTTCTTGGGTGAATATCCAAGATACCAAGGAACGGAATAGACCCCAAACATACTTATGACTTCAGATTACAGCCTAGTTTAGTTAAGACAATTGTAAAAAGGTCAAATCGTTTCCTTGTGAAGCCACATATTTTACTGTGACGCTTTCTGGACTACAAACGTGTCACAATTCTCAAATATTTTGTTTAAAGAACATTTAACCTTGGAAAGATATTTTTAAAGCCACATTGGCAGGGTTTGGGAGATGGGAACACTCCTAACATAATCGGTCACTATTCATTGTTTCACTAAATCGATGTGAGGTACGAAAGTGTAGATCTGTGGACTGCTGCTATCATTAAGCAAATTGTGTCCTTGTATGTTATGTATTTGTCTTGACTTATTTTGTTGTCTCCCATACTGTTTTGACACATTCAACAGGTGTATTATACACGTTCTATGAACTTGTAGGCCACACATACTGTATATTAAAATATTGTACTGTTCCGAGAATACAACTCTGCCATGGGGTTTATTTAATCAACACACACTTTACTTTTTCCGGTATAACTTTTTATACATATATTTCTGATTGAGAACATTCCTTACACTTTATTCTCTTTTATGAATATATTAAATAATGCATACACACATTGTAATAATACTGTTTTGGATCCCTCTACATATACTAAAAAAATCATGGATGAAGTGTATTTTTCTTTAAAGGATTGTAAGTAAAGGTTCCTTTTAATACTTCATCCATGGAGAATCACGCGTTTTCAGAAGTAATTTCAATACAATACGTTTTAAAACTTTCTTTAAAACTTTAAAAAAAACCTCCCTTCGTTCTATTTGAAAATCATGATATGCTGGCTGCCTTTACCCAATGAGAAGCTAGCCTTCGCAACAGCAGGTTGCCAGGAGCTCTCCTATTAGTAGGTTTTAACACTGGTTACAAGGGGTCCAAGAAGAAAGGGGTAGGTCATATATAAGCAGCTTGTGCGTATAAATCCACACAGAAAAGTTAGTAATATCACACAGAAAACATATCATACAGAATATAGTAATCTCCACAGAAACATAATATCACAGCACTAGCTTTGGCTCTCCTCATCAAATGAATAAAAAAAACTTTAATTGTAGTTGAGACCTTTGAAACAGTGCTTCCTAATTATTTTATAAAATACATTAAATTAGAAAATGATATTTAAAAAAATAACTATTAAAATAATCCCAATTTTGTTTGGTGAAGAATTAAGAAACCCTATTATTTGAGTTGAGTTGTAAAACCAAAACTAATTTTTCTCATTTGAAAAAGTTTTATATCTTATATAATTTTTTATAAATTGTATATTTTTTTTTCTGTGATACCAAGCTCGTATAACAGGAAAGAAAATCAAAGATTTTCTTCTACTGGTCTTAAAAAAAGAGAAGTGGGAGGCGTAAATATAGGTTAATCTATATCCTATATGCGATAGGGTAGTAAGACGTGGTGCAATTTTTTTTTATATATTCTATATTCATTATTACTTGACATAAATATGTTTACACACACACAAACACAAACACATTTATTTTCAAGGGTTCTTACCAATCAAGAATAAAATTAATTTGAATCAAATAACATTTTTAGCCATGCATATAAAGTTAAAAAAGAAAAAACCTTAAAGTTAACATTAAAATTAAATTAGGCAAAGGCTAAGCCATCGCACTTATTAGATATCCTGCATGCACACCAAATAATAAACATATTTAAAATATCTCTGTTTTGTGATGTATTTTTTGTTTACGCTATCTTTGTTATTGTGAAGTTGAACTATATATCTTATGATAAGTGCGAGTAGGCTATGATTTTTTTAGCTACCACTAGGTTCTATTGAATCCATTTATTTTGTACATATTTCACCAATAACTTATGGTAAACTTAATAAAAATACAGAATAATTAAATATTTTAAAGTTGTCACAACTACTATGACATGTGTGTCTTAGGGGCATATTTATTAAAGTAGCTTCTCATTTTGTCCTCGTGAGGCTTGGTTTACCCCATTCCAGACCCATTGCTTAACAGATAAATTTTGGAAACACCAGGGATCAAACCCGGGACCTCTGGATCTGTTACCAGGAACTCTGATAACTAGACCATAGAGGTGGTACAATATGAAAAAAAATAAAAAAAATCACTGAAGTGCTGAATTTAAATTAAAATTGGCTTTTACAGAGGGTAGTTTATAAATTGGCTAAACACACACTTTTATAAACTGATCTTTGATATTAAAACAGTATTAAGATTTGTTTATCACATCTCACTGCCCTCTCAGGTTATACACACTTAATAAGTTAATTAACTCATAAAACACACCTTTTTTTAGAAACAAAACTGTGGCCTGTGTAGTGTTTTTTGTGTAAAGTGGGTTGTATTCTCGGAAGTTTGATCGGATTGCTATGAATTATGTCGGCATGTTGAGGCAGTTATTGTTTCCGCCCCACCCAATGTCTTCTCTGCTTGTTTCCATGGTGATACCGTCAGTAGGACAGTGAGCACAGAGGTGAGGACAGCGACTCCTGCTAAACTCAACAGGTACACACATGTACAATAATAGTAGACCAAGGGACAGCTCGTGGAGAATGATTGTCTGAGCTCGGGAACAAAAAAAATTATCGAGGAAATTTTAGAAATTTCTTTAAAATTTAAAAAAATAAACTAGTCATACATCTTTTGTGAAGGAATTTTTTGTGAGAATCTTAAACAAATCACAGAATCAATGATCTTGCATTTTTTAAATAATTTCCTCCCACTCTGTATCCATTTGACAAATCACACATATATTCTTTATGAACGATACAAACTAGTAAATAACCCTTTGACATATGGAGAACGTATGATATGTGAGTATGGAGGACATTTAAAAAATGCACCAGCATCATCAATTTTGTGCTTCATTTTCCACTCTCTGTGAGCTACCCCTTGATAGTAGAGAGCACTGCATTGCATGGGGTATAGTGGTCATGGCTTGCCTTGTTGTTTTTTGCATGTCTGTAAATTTATATGTACTTTTTAATATGTCCGCCATTTTAATCTTTTTTATGTTATGTTACTCTTGATAGAGCTACTGGGTGTTTGTGAAAATTTGACCTTTAAATCTACTTTATGTACTGATATTTATAACTGTGTTTTTGCTCATGGAATGATTTCATAATAAATGCAAATGATTATCATTGTTAAATCCTTTAAACGAGGAGACTGTTCTATGCGTTTCAACAATAATTTTTTAGCACCCATTCGGATTATATGCTTATATACTAACTACACTAATAGTTTTAGGGATCAGTAAGGTCATATTTAGATGAAGTGTACTTGAATTTGCATGGAAGAAGAGTGGAAAACCATTTTGGGAAAACCACCCTCGGTACACCTGACTGAGATTCGAACCTCAATCTCCCTGCTATCGGAAGTAATATCTACTGCAAGACTGCGAGAGTAACAGCTTAGACCATGCGGCCACCAAAGCGGGTTTCAATGAAGATTCTTCCAGTTGTTGTGCCAGGTTTTTAGAGTGCCACCTTAATTGTGTTGCACCCCTTGATTCTGCTTACTAAATATACTTTATTTAATGTAAAGCCTCGTTTATTATGTAACAAGATAGGCCCAACATGTTGGCCAATATTTTAGGAGAAAACACATAAGTAGAGATAGGGTAAAATAGCATTAATTTTCAGTTTTTTTTTGCATTAATTATTGGAAGTTTAGCGTTTTATGGCATAATTTAGCATTTTGTAGCAAAATAGGTAAAAATGTCTTTCGTCAATGTTTTTAGGACCTATACAAAGGATTTATGATAAAATTTATAATTAATTAATATAAGGGTATTTTAACCCTCGTTTGCAATTATTTTCATGTGAGAGATTATAATTATAAATAATTAATATTAAATTAATAAGGAAGGAAACTGGAAGATTGTGTCAAACACAAACAGAAGAATGCAGAATGATTTCAATTGGCATAATTTATTTTACACCTATGTGTAACGTCAAAAAATCATTGTAGCCTACAGTACAAAAATAAAAATAGTTTAGTAAATAGCTGGTATTGTAAATAGTTGGTGTCGTTGAATCGGTTCAAACAAATGTGCAAGTCAAAGATAGTAAATATTGGCAAATAAAATAGTGTGGTAACAAAAATGACATAAGTGTGCATATTTTAAATACAAGTGTATCAGTTCACACAAAAGTGAAAGTCAAAAATAGTTAATATATACACAAAATGTGGCGATTAGCCGGATGGGCTGTGGAAGGCACAGGATGCAAGTAAATCTCGAGCTGAAGCACACAGACGAGTGAAACTCAATTATTTTTTAATCGCTTATTTCCGCTGAAAAACATCGTTTTATAGAAATTCTCAGCATTTTATTTAAATGCACAGCATTTTCAGGGAATTCGCGTCTATTTCGCTAAATATAATAATTTAGCTAAAATACTCTCAAAATCACGTTTTTCGCGTTAATTCGCGAAATAAAAATCGCTTTAAACACTTTCAAATGCCACGCAAAGAAAACTTATAAATACCCTATTTTCAACCCCCCCCCCCCCTTTTTTTTCACGTTTTTTTGCAAAAGCGAATTTACCCTATCTCTACACATAAGGAAAAGTAATATACATTTATTGTCGCCAACTTGTTTGACCTACATCCTGGATCGTCCGCTGGTTTTTAATCAGTCTACACATTTCTAGCCATGAATAACAACGTAATACTTGCAGTTTCTTCATTTATTTTGTTGACAGGAAGGGTACTCTTGCAGAAAAAACCAAAACTTAAAAACGGTGGGGGGCTAAAAGTTTTTTTTTTTCTAAACGTCATATTGAATGTGCGTAGATGGGAATAACGAATCATTTGCAAAGTAGAGTTGATAAATTTGTAGGCATGTAACTTCCAAAGAACAGAATACTTCCGATGTTAAACTCGGCCAACATGTTCGGTTGGTCGTTTATTATCTCCAACAAATGATTTAACACAACACAACCCAACAAAACTAAACCGAACAGGTAGTAAGACGCGGTCCTAAATATTATTATTATTATTACTGTTTAAAAATGGAGATATTTACTCATAACTTGTAATATATGTGAAACTAAATAGTATACACTAGCAAACCCAAGTATAAAGTGCACTATACTTATGTAAAACTTTTTTGAGTTCCGGTTTTAAATTTTATATTTTTATTTTTAAAGAATTAATGTCCTCATTTGTATATTTGGACCAATAAAAAAGATTAATATTGGGTCCTCAAGGGTCAACACCTCGTATTAAAATCTCTACTTCCGATCGACATTTTATAAGGTGTTGCACATGTTCAGGTCAGCGCATTGATAGTAAATTCCTCATTTATAAATTTTGACCAATAAAAAGTGTTAATATTGACTGTTGAGTCTAAAATGGAGATAGATCATTGCTGTAAAACATTTCTCTTAAGAGGTTTAAGGAAAAATAACATAAACTTTTTGAGAGACTAATATTTAATTACTCTATGGCATCGGAGATTTATTGTGTTAGAACATAAGTAGTATATCTTTCCAACTAAAACTCACAAAATTGTATGAATATATTTACCAATATCTCAGAAAATGTTGGTTTTATAAAAATGTATTTCATATGAAAGTTTTTAACTTTTAATAGTATTACAATTTTACAGTGACAAGTTATTTAGTATCTCAAATAGTTCTGGATATATGGAAATCTTCGCTTCTGTAAAGTACCCTAAAAGTCATTTTCATGTAAAAATGAAAATAGCCAGTTTATTTATAATCTTAATCAATGCCTAGATACGAATGTTAATCAAAATCGTTAGAGCCGATTTTGAGAAAATAGATTTTTTCTCTTTTCGCCCTTTATAAAACTACTCTTAATTTTAAGTTTCAACAGACACACAGACAGCATTGCAAAGACCATTTTTAAGGGTTTGGGGGGTCATGAGACGTCAACATCCATCAACATTTCAGGTTAGATTTTTTTTACAGTCGCAATACTTAACCTTTAGTGTTTGAAAAGTTAAGAAATATATATATTTGCGTATAGCTTGAAAGTTATTTGGTTTATAAAAATATGTTTCGAATAAAATATTTGTATTATAAATAGATATACAAATTTGTAATGATAAGTAATTTCATATCTCAAATAGCTTCGGAGATATGATAAAAAATTATAATTTACGCATCAGACCAGAGCCCTTAAAGTCATTTTGCCAAAATATTGAGAGTAGCCATTGTGTTTGAAATATTTATAAATGTTTAGAAATGAAATTTAATCAAAATAGTTAGAGCCGATTTTGAGAAAATTGACTTTTTCTCTTTTTGCTCTTCAATAAACTACCCTTAATTTTAGGGTTAGCTATCCAATTCCAAAACCCCTCGGGGCAACCCTATGAAAACCCTATATACCAAGTTTTAGCCCTATCGGTAAAATAGTTTAGGGTCTAGTCAGAGGTACAGACAGACAGACAGACAGACAGACAGACAGACAGAAATTCAAAAATCACTTTTTCGGATTCGGGGTGTCATGAAACGTCAAGATTCATCAAAATCTCGAGTTCGATTTTTTTGACTCACATTACTTTCTCTACCTGTAAGATAGTGAGAAAGTAAATATTGGTATATAGTAACAAATTAATATCATTGCATTAAACACATTTTTTCATTTGGGGGGGAGGGGGGTAAGGAGTAGGAGAGCATGGGGATTGAGGCGGATAACTGGGGGACTCCCACTTCCACATCTATTAAGGGCGGTCCTGCCCTCACTTTTAAGTAGGATAATTTCTTAATTAAATGCAAATGCATGGGTCATATGTTAAAAGCAATTTAAAAACTAAATGTACAAAACGGGCTTAGGTTTGTATGTTTTTATTTATTTTGCTTGTCATTTTCTCTAACATGTAATAAATTGTAGAGCTTAGAAGCTTTTTTGACAAATCTTTTATGAATGTGCATTAACAAAGAATATAATATTTAAAAGTTTTGTTTCTATATGCATGGATTTTTTTACATTTGTTGTTAAAATCTCTTCATTATTTAATAATCCTATATTAGTAATATTAACTTTGCATGTTGACCTTGAATATATTTTTACTAATATATTGTGACTAATACTTTGTCTTTTGTGTAACATTTAAAACAAATAGTTGTAGAAGACTAACTGGAGCTATGTGATTGAGTGATTCTTTATTTTAATTAATGCATTAAATTGTTAATTTCATTAAAAAAATAATTTATTTGCTTTTTTTATCTGGTAATATAATTTTTATGTGAAAGCTTGAGGATTATTTTATTTATGTTAAGTAATTTCTGTAACTACTTTTAAACTAGTCTTATACAAAGTACATATTAAAAAAATAAAGTAGACAAGACTTCTCTGAAACTGAACATGGTAAATATTGGCAACTATGGTAATCAATATAATTTTAAATTTCAAGTCTCTTTATTTGGGTTTTAGCAGCCTGTTCAGTTATTAAATTACACATACACATTTAATATTAGTGTTAAGTTATTAATGGCTTAGTTAGTTGACACATTAAAAGTCAATTTTTCTGAAATTTTCTCTGGAAGAGGCAGGAGAAACCACTTCCAATACAGAAACACTAGATTTAAAAAAAAAAGGCATTATACTTTAGAGTTGGGCACACTATCTGTACATCTTACCCTACTTCTTGAAGATAAGCATTTTAGAGCCATTTATACATCAAGTCTCAATTAGTTCTTGAACATAGCTCTACAAAAAAGGTTTTATTTTTGTCCCACGACAAATGTGTGTATTGGGACTAGACCTAAGCACAATTCGAAAAACCTTTATATTTGGTAAGATGATTTATAGGGTTGTGTGACGGTCACTTTTTAAGTGTGAAGTGAAGTTGAAGTGAAGCTAGAAACATGTGAATCACAGTCACAGTTGTAAATAAGGCTTATATTGTTGTCACATATGTTTATTTTAATTTTTACACTATCCATTAAGTTCATGTAGGTAAATATAACGGTTAAGAGGAAAAAACAATGTAAATTATATTATTTTATGCTGAAATATAATCTAAATTTGCTTATGCTTATGTTTTGGATATCATTTAACCATTAGTCTTTGTTAGAATACTTTTTAACTGGTGTTATAAAAATATGTCGTATTTAGTAAGATATTTCAAATTTGTTTATAATCTATAGAAATTTTCGACTTCATCTTCGACATTTCAAAGCTTCATACACTCTTAATGGTATATTTATTTTTCTTTGCGCCCTATTTTCAGGTCAGAACTGGCCCGTTCGGTACAAGCAGCTCAGGGCAAGCAAAAACATGACTTGTCCAAGTGGAAATACTCGGAGCTACGCGACACCATCAACACTTCCTGTGATATCGAACTCTTGGAGGTGAGGAATAAACATATTACTAGGAGTGTGTGTTAATACTCGAAAGTTCATATTTTATTTCAAGTTCAAGTAATTTTTCAAACTCTAACCACATTTTTTTTTACAAAACTTGAAAAAATCAATTAGGTAGCCAAAATTTTCGATTTTATCTAAAAAAAAGATTTTAGTTTGAATTTTATTCAATATTAAGATATTGTTTTATAGTGAACAAAGTATTATTTTTAGCACTGTGTCTGACTACCCATTCGGGTTATACACTTATGTACTAATTATGCTAATGGATTAAGGATGAGGATAGTATTTTTGAAAATGTATCTACATTTGCATGGAAGGAGTGGCAAACCATTTAGGGATAACCAGCCTCAAATCACCAGACATTGATCGCAAACACGATCTTCCTGTCATCGGCAGTTTAGTCTATTGTGACAGTAGCACTTTAGACCATGCAGCAACCGAAGCGATTAAAAATATAATTTTTTATAAAAAAAAATCATTCTTAATTATTTATATTTTTTATGGTTAAAACATGGATCTATTACATAAATTAATCTTGAGATGCTTGTCGTATAAATATTACTCTATATTACTCAGACTTGAATAAAACTCTGTTTCCATTCAAACTCTCTTCGAGCTCAACTCGAAAGGAAAAATGCTTACTATCCAACAATTTGCAAAAGTTATATACACATTCTGTAGAATGTGGGCGTAAGACAAGTATCTGACAATTATAAAAGTCACATAAATTCCTTTTAAATATTCACATGTCAAATCATGGGATCTACAGTTGTTAATTTGAATTTATAGCGTAGTTACCTATAAAATAATACTAATAATTTAATAAGATTTTTATCATTCCTTACCGCTTAACATTGTGTTGGTATTTTCTAAACTGTCCCTCCTTTGATATTCTTGTGGCAGGTTTTTATTGAACATTAATTCTCTGGAAGTCTAAAACTCTAAATTGATTATAAAATACATAACAATAATAGGATGATATTGTGTATTTTAACTAGGGATGGGCTAGGTCGAATATTCAACACCTCAGTTCTTTCGGTTCTTTTATTAATAAATGAAATCAGATTTGGGTCTCAAATACTATTCTGTCCTTGATTTTTAGTTGGCTGTCTTATTTTTTTAAAATAAATAAACATATATTATAAAATGATAATTATTTATGTAGTTAATCTAGTGATATAGACAAAGTTAAACATAGTTTTTAAAATACATGGTCAGTAAAAATATTTAGTTTTAATTTAGTTGATTTAGAGAGGGCTAGTTAGTTATTAGTGATACCACATTAAATAAATTAGGGGAGGAGAAATTTCTCCAAACTAATTGTTATTACTTATTTAGTGAAATTTTAAACCAAGAACAAATAACATAACTGTAGTTCATCATACCTCATCCTGAACACTTTAGCATAATTAGTATTTATATGCATATAACCCTAATGAGTAGTAAGACGCAGTGTTAATTTTTTTTTGGACCAGTCATTACTATTTGTATTAGTAATTTCAGCTGAAAATGATTATTGTTAGGTCTTTTGACAATGTCCAAATTGAGACCTCTATCCATGTTCAATTAGGAGCTTACTTCTTTATATCTTTAAACTTCATATTTTCTTTTTTGAGGTTGCAAATATTCAAAACCTATTAACAAATCAATCTACAATAAAAAGTATTTCATGTTGATTCTTATTTCTTGCTTGAATTGTGGTTCCAGCAACCTGTAGGAGATCAAATCTTTGATATCTCTTTTACAGTTTGTTCATTCCATTAGTAGGTCTTCGTTCTGTAGGTACTAATAAAACTATCAATAAAATGAAATCTTTCTGTTCCCCAGGCATGTCGTATTGAGTTTCATCGTCGCCTGAAGGTGTACCACGCATGGAAGGCCAAGAACAAACGCCGTACCATCATGGATGAGAATGAGCGTGCCCCACGTTCTGTCATGGATGCAGGTACAGTAAAATATAATCTGCATTGCGGTCTCTGCTCAAACTATCTCAACTTTTTACTTCCCTGTTGCTAGAACTGAAACCTGCACTAAAATAATATTTTGGTTTTAAGTTAAGGTTAACTTTTCGACATTTGTTTTGATTAAAATAGTAACTTTATATTGACGTTATCCTTTAATTTGAATCGACATTCACTTGACTATCGAATTAATGGAATTGTGTCCGAGTGATTGGTTTGTTAGCTTGTTAGCCGTCACGAGGAGAAACAATATTAGGAATGAAGTTATCCGGTTAAGAGTTGTGGTACAGGGAGTACATGAGATAGTAGAGGAAGCAAGATTGAGATGGTGTCGGCATGTAATATGGATGGAAAAAAAGAGGATGCCGAAGAAAATGCTGGAAATGAAGTATGTGGTGAAAAATACCACAGGGAAACTAAGAAAGATATGGAGGAACAGATAACAGGAAGTGTTCAAGTGAGAGGAGAAGAATGGAAGAAATTAAAGGAGGAAGAGTGGTGGAAAGATAGAGGAAGATGGAGGCATTTTACTAAACTGACCCGGCCACAGTCTGGAAACAGTTTGATGATGATGGTGATTGGTTTGGCCAAATTATGTTGGGTTAATCCACCAATAGACTGTCTATGTGGTCTAGTGGTCAGAGTTTCTGGATACAAATGTTCAATCACCGCCGATTCCAGATTTTTATGTGAAGCTGGGGGTCTGTGACGAGGTCAACTCAACCTAATGAGGACAATTGAGGAGTTACTTGAATTTAAAAAGTAGCGGCTCTGGTCTATAAAACTGAGATTAATAGTTGGACGGTTTGTGTGCTGACCACAGACAACATCGTATCTTTTTCCAACAGATGGCAGCCCGCTATTTCGATATGGCTAGATTGCAGGCTGACACAATTAAGTTTCTTTAACCTACCACTAAATAATAAATTCAGATTCAAAATTTGAAAAAATATATAAATATATTTAAATTTGCTTATTGGTATCAATTGCTAGTCATTCAGACACCTTAGCTTAGTTGGTAGAACATCTGCTTAATAAATTAAAGGTATTGAGCTCGTCTCTAGACATGGACAAAACATTCAAGATGGTGACATTGGTGATTTCTCTTTTACATTGATAAACTAATTTCTGTGTCAGGGGGTACTCTGTCTTTTGTATCTGTTCTAGAAATAAGTTTTTAAGCTCTGTCCAAGCAGTCTGTTCAGAAAGTCTCATTAAATACCTCAAAAATTAAAAAAAAAAACTTGATTTGATTGAATGTTTGCAAACTGGTTTTCTTAGACATAATTTTAGTGATTTGCATGTAGTTCCAAGACTTGCGGGGAGCCTCATTGTACCCACGGGCTGTATATTGCCCAACTTTGAGCTTCATAACATCAACCAACACTCATTTGTCACATTCCAGCAGCAAAGGTGCGAACTCCAAGAGCTCAGGTAAAGCAGCCAATTAACAACAACTCCCAGCGTTATTTCCGAATCCCTTTCATACGCCCCTCGGTGGCCATTGGACCCCAAGGGGATGCTAATAACAAGCGAGGATGGTGGTACGCTCACTTCGACGGAGAATTTGTGGCTCGCCAGATGGAGCTTCACCCAGACAAACCTCCCATACTGCTTGTGGCAGGTAGAGTACCAGTATTTCATTAATCAAAATTATAACAAGTATACGATTAGTAAAACTTAATTTGGTGGACGCTGTGATTATTTAAATGTTGAATAATATTTGTGATACTTTATTCTGCCCCTGAACAGGCCTAAAATTGTAATTTGCTTTAGAAAGTTTTTTTTAGTATGATAATACAATAACCAATCAGGTTATACTCATATGTACTAATGGCACCAATGTGACGGATAAAGAAAGTTGAATTTAGAGGAAGTGTTCCCATATTTGATGGTGGGAGAGTGGAAAGCCATTTAGGAAAAACCATCCTTGGTACACTCAACTGAGATTCGAACCTTGATCTCTTCATCGTCGGTAGTCTAGTTAATTGCGAGAGTGATGCCCTAAACCAATCATTGATTGCTGATAGTATGTATTATATGAAATTTTCTGTTGAATTTTGGTTCAAATCGTTTTAAAGAAAGACGGTCAAAGCTATTATGAATAGCCACTACTAGGGAAAACCCAAGTAGCTCCACATTGGAAAACACAATATGACTACCACTTTAAAAAACACAATATTGCTACTACTAGAAATAACACAATATAGCTACCACTTTGAAAAACACAATATGGCTGCCATTTGGGAAAACACAATATAGCTGCCATTTGGGAAAACACAATATAGCTGCCATTTGGGAAAACACAATATGACCACAGCTCGTGAAAAATACAATATGGCCATAACTTATAACAACACAATATGGTCACCTTAGGAAAAACACAATACCGCCACCAATTATAAAAACACAATATGGCCACTTCTAGGAAAAAACATTATTGCAACATCGAGATTGAGTTTCGAATCCCAGTTGTGTCTATTAAGGGTGTATTTTCCTAGCTACTTTCCCACACACCTTATACACAAATGCGGGTAGATTACCCCTAAAATGCTTTTTTCCTCATCCCTGCCCTTTAGAGTAGTAAAGTAGTAAGACACGCTAATACAAAAAAGTTCCGCTGAACATAAATGTGAGGGGGTGGGAAAGTAGACGAATGCTCTGACGTTCTTTTGACATCTACATTTACATCTACGTTTTAATAAAGTTTAAATGTTTGATAAGTTTGAGAATAAAATAGTACCAAAAAAGTATTATGCTTGGTAACAAATTAAACCGGCATATAAATCTCGAAATAGGTAAGCAAGGCTTCTATCCTTTCACTTCTCAATTTATTTATGTCAGATTGTTGATAATTTGTATCCATTTTATTACATTTAAAAAAAAAAGTAACACAATAATTAGTCTGGTCGAATCCACTATCTTACGAATCCAACTATCCACTTTAACCTCAAATCCTGAATATCGAATCTGAATCTGAATCTTGGAGAAAATTATGAACATAAGAGGAAATATAAAAATAACAGAATAGTAGTTAATACAAATAGTAACTAAATGTTAACATTATTTCTTATAATACATTCATTTCAACACTCATACATTCATTTAAGTGTTAAATTACTGGTCTGGGGTCTGGTTGTTAAGTTTATCGTATAATTATATTGGTTTGCAACCACCAATAAGCAGTATTAGAGCTCTAAAACAAGTTTTACTTTAAAAATTGATTTTTTTAATTTAAGGATTTGAATCTCAAATACAAAATTTTCTCGAATCCTTAAATCTCGAATCGAATCTTCTTAAGGATTCGAGGGTCCCATCCCTAAAAAATTAACAAATAATAATCTGTGTAAGAAATATAGATTTCACACACTTATTAACTTATAAGGTTCAACGTGTATCATTTAAAATATTGTTCATAGGCACTGACGACATGCAGATGTGCGAGTTGAGCCTTGACGAGACGGGTCTGACTCGGAAGCGTGGGGCGGAGATATTGGAACACGAGTTTAACAGGGAGTGGGAGAAGAACAGCGGGAAGGCGTATTTGCGGCCGGCTGACCGCACCAAGTGAACGTTGACAAAATATCTCTTGCTTTACATGAGAGCCTACTGGCTTCTAGTAATCAATTACTTTAATGGGGAATCATGGACACACTTCAATAAAAAAAAAAATTATTTCCAGTGTTATGTCATTTAATATAACTAAAAAGATTTAAAACTGTGGGGCATTTTTGTTCAAGTTTTACAGCAACGCTAGCGCTAATAACCCATGCGCTGATGTGACTTTAAAACCTCATTAACCCAGTTATTTAATTTTTAAAAAGATATTGATTTTTTTCTTACATACTTTTCAAACACAATGCATTGGTCCTTCTTTTTTTTAGTAGTGATTAATATCTAACGTACTGCATTGCTTTCTTTCTTTTGGATATATATATATATATATATATATATATTGGCCACGGGTCATTTGGTATCTAACTTATGTGCTGCTCATTTTATTTTGTGGCGTGGGCAGTATTTCCAATCTGTCATCAGCTCTAGGCTGTTATATAAATGATTTTTACACTACCTAAGTGGTTAATTTAACTTGATGTATTTCCTGTCCATTGATTACCATGATTAAGCTTAGAGCTATTATTATCCCTGTAATTAAAATTTCTGAGTGAAACCTAGTGGGTTTCTTAAGAGCCCGTCACGCCCCACGGATAACTCCTAACTTGAGTAGAGAGTAAAGCTTGAACCATGTTTAACTTTATAGAGCAAATTTCTGTGTTCTACTTTAAAAAAAAAATGGGATTGAGATCATTTAAACTATTTTAGGATATTTAAAAAATAACAATCCAATTGAAAAATAATTTATTTAATATGAAATAAAAAATTAAAAGTGATCCCAATTTCACTGTTCAAATGAAGAACTCATAAAACTGCACTTATACATTTTATGGGCTGAGCGTTGTCATTCGTTTGTCTAATTTCCTGGTTAATCAACTGTGATATGGTATCTTAAAGTTTAATAAACAGGTACCCGTTTGGAGAAAAAAACCTTTTCACTAAATCACTATACATAACAAAAGCTAAAGGAGAAAAAGATTGACACATAAAGTCATAAATAAATAAAAATAACAAAAACAATTATGTCTTTTACAATGTCAACACATTTTAAACAGCTTCCAATGGACAAAATGGTAATGGGTAACTTTTGACAAAAAAATCAGTGATCACTTCTCACTTAAGTTTTGTGCAATACAAAAAATAAAGAAGGGAGGGGTGAACATGGAGTACAAAAGGGAAATTCATGAAATAAGAAAGATCACTAATCGAAATGTATTTCTCTGTCCAGTGGCAGCAATGTAAAGTTTGAGCTTTGTTCCTCTTTTAATTATAAAACCATATTTTGTTTGTTTTAATCTATTTTCCCTGCTCTTTCTGTTATGAATATTAAGAATAAGAAAATGTTCCTACTTAAAAAGTGGTCTAGAATTACAAATCAATTATTTTTGTAGAGTTTGAATGTGTAACTATCTTTTGTAATTATATATAATACCTATTGTAGAAATGTTAAAAAAAAAAATTGCAGTTATATAATTGAATGTTAAAGATTTGGTGGAAGCAAGCAATCATTTGATATAATGAATCGATTAATCCTAAGCACATGAGGACTAAAATAATAGCACCTTTAGCGACTTGATATTAAAAAGATTAAATACGCGTAGCAGCTTAAATAAAAATATTTTAAAATAAGGATTGAAATGCTTTTTAAGATCCATCATAATAGCAAACATTTATTTAGTCTATTAAAACATTCCATTATTTTTAGGAATCTTATCATTTGCATTTGTATGAAAAAAAAAAAAGTTCCAGAAATATCAATCAATTCATATTCTAAACACATGGCTAGGTATTTTATTAGGAGCAGTATTATTTTTTGTGCACTGTTTAAAACATATTTTTGTTTGTATTTCGTTGCAACTGATTCTGAAGGTGATCCATTGCTCAGTATTATTTATCTAGAAAGAGTTTCAAAAAAATATTTTTCAATCGGCTTTTAGTTGTTCTAATTAAAATAATATATAATTCTGATAAATTATTTTAAAGAGACACAATATTTGCATTCAGACTAAGGAATTTTACTAAATTTACATTTTGACTTGCACTACTAAAGCTTTGCTCTGTAGCATAAGTAACTTTCTTAAATATTATATTTATAACCCTATAACATATAACATAATATTAGAAAACATTCAATGAGTATTTGTATTAATTATTTATAGATATATATAAATTGTATTTTGTAAATTTATTTATAAATTTAGTGGTAAGTTGTTATTGGTAATGTTTTACACATACCAAAGCTTATAATTAAATTAGTTTTAAGGAATTGCCTTAATTTTCTCTGATATATTTGAAACAAAATCATCAGAGAAGATAAAATTTAGAAAATCACTAAGAAATTAAAAATATTGGATAGCAAAGCTTATTTTACTTGGATTCTAATTTGCTAATTGAAATATTAAGAGTAAATAGCCGAAGCTATATGAATGGTAATTACTTCAGTTAGGTATCATATTGAAATATGATAGATTGGAAATGAATGAACTTAAGTTGTATATTTTAATTTCAAGTTTGGTTTAATACTTTTTCTTGGTAAATATTTTTATTTTAAAGATGCACATAAAGTACATAAAACCTTACTAAATAAATCCCCAGGATGCACTAGTCACCTCAGGCACTTAGCCAAGGGGCTGGAGGTGGAGATATAGGGATATATCCACCCCCTCCCCAGAACTCCCCCTTCAATAACATTTTTAACTAAACAACATACTATTCTTATGTATTCTAGTTCGAACCCACTCTCTGTTTTAGTGTAACTAAAACTGGTCCTCCGGAACTAAATAATGAATGAAAATTAGCTTAAAAATTAATTATTAATTTTTAAAATAATTTCCATTCTTGCTAATCAGATCGCCCAAACAAACAATTTCAAGGAAAAAAAGTAAGATGTAAAAAATATGTTAAAATTTGCCACAGGATATAAAACATAATATTTTAAATTTATTTTTATGTAAACTAAAAACCTAGATGTTTATATCTATTTGTAGAAATTAGATTTCATATCCCCGCCCCAAAAAATTCCTGGCTACGCCTGACATCTTGAGAAATATTTCTATATGTGAGCTTTGCCTTCATCTTAGTAGTTTTAAACTCTTACATTTATTCAAGTTATTCTTCCGTTCATCATTATAAAACTTTTTGTTTTGCATAAGACTTGATTATTATAAATCATGTAATGTATTGATAGCTTATTTCCAAATTCCAACAAAAGGATGAGTTATTTTCTAGTGTATTTATAAAAAGCTAAATTAAATTAACATATTAAAGATATTTTAATATATACTTAAAAATTGTATGAAATTATTTGCAGCTATGTGATATATGCAACACATTATTATGATTGTAGTGTAGGAAAATAATTCTAAAAAGTTTAATATTGATTATTATAAATGTATTAGTGCCTTATTCTGTTTGAGAAAGATTTTTTGTGAACAATGTTTTAATATTTTGGTAACTATTTAAGGATTTATTGCAACGTGTTTTAAAATCAAAGAAAAGTATCTCGGTACACCTTTACAGCTCGTTAAATTAAAAACATATTTGCAAATAATTATTTTTTTAATTGCAAGCCTCTGGTGAATCAATTTGTGACTGCAATTGTTTAAAATGTTATCGAGTAAAACTCATAAAATTGTAGTTGTGTTGTAAAATCATTGTAAATACCAATTTCTAAATTGTGGCAATAAAAAAATTCTTGTTTGAGAAGTGAGAACTTATATTTACACAAATTCTGTATGTACAAAGCAAATTTATGTTTCTATTTTCTAATATATTTTTTTATCATCGAGTCTTATCGCGTGTTAAAGTTATAAACACATATGATAACTACTCTAATGAGGCAGGGACGAAGAAGAAAGTATTTTAGAGGTAATCTACCAGTATTCGTGAGGAAAGAATCCCAATCTCCCCTTCTTTAGCAGGCCAATCTTAACATCTCAGACCCCTCGGTCACTGAAGTGAGCTAGTTTGCTTTTGTTTGCTGGTACAAAGGCTTCTAGTATCCAGCCTTACAATACATGTTCCTAAACCCGGCCCATGGGAGACCAGAAAGTGAAAGCTGTCTCAGAGTCCACAAGGGTAAAACTCAACAGACGCTTCCACGTAGCGGGGGTGGTTAAATTCTGTAAGGACCCAGTGACGTGGGGTATATCACGTCCCCTGGACAGGATTATGTGGCTGGTACCGTTCATCAGTGATATTAGGATCGACTTGAGACACAGAACAAATGATTCTAGAGATGGTTCAAGATCGAACAGCCACGAGTGTAACTTTGAGTGGTAGTTCAGCCATGGTACTGCGGTGTGGATAGGGAAAAGGAAAACTGCCACACACTCTTTTCCATGTAAAGCCCTTTTGTCAAGGGAACAAAACCAATTATGGCTCTACCTTGGGTAAAAAATGGAGGTAAACTAGTCTTCCTTTTGGATCTCCGGAAGGGGATTACTTCAGGAGGAGCGATTAACAAAGAATCATCAAATAAAACTTTCCCTTTTAGCATAGGAACATGAAATGTAAGGACAATGAGAATATTTAAATGGAAAGGTTTGGTGTGAAAATGGCGGATTTAAGTGAAGTCCGGTGGAAAGATCAAGGTGAAATCGTTTCTGGAAATTACATAATGTTCTATCTAGGTAGAAAGAGTGCAGAAAAAGGAGTAGCAATGGTGATGAAAAATGAAGTGGTGAAAATTTCACTAAAGTGATGTGCCATATTAATAGATTAATATTTGTGAAAATAAACGCTGAACCAGCGGATATTTTAATGGTACACGTGTATATGCTAACAACCGGCCACGATGATGTCGAGATTAAATAAATGTACAATGAAATTGAAGTAATAATTTAACATGAAGGAAGAGGAAAAGTGAACACCATCATGATGGGTGATTGAAACGGTGTGGTCGGAGAAGCTCGTGAGCAGAAGATCATAGAGCCACATAAACTGAGGAAGAGAAACAACAGAGGGCAGATGCTCATCGAATTCTGCGAGTGGAATGACAAGGTGGTGACAAACACCTGGTTCAATAAACGGAATAGCTCAGGAGACATCAGCAGGTACCAAATATATTACATCCTTGTCAAACAGCTATTCAGGAATGGAGTGAAGGATGTGAAGACATTGCCAGGTGCTGATATATATTCGGACCACAACCTGCTGGTGGCGTACATTGGAACAAGACTGAAAAAATCAGGAAAACAAGCAAGAGAAGACCGAGGTTGGACTTAGAAAAATTAAGAAGCAAGATTGACATTGCGAGAAATTCAGTAGAACCAAAGTTAAGTGAGGTGACAGAAGAAGGTATAAGTGCGGAAGAGAAGTAGAATAGGGTTATGAATATTTATTGGAAGGGGCTAAATGGCAATGTTGGAAAAGTGAACAAAACTGCCCGAAAGCCCTGGCTAGCAACAGAAATGCTTCAAAAAATGGAAGAAAGAAAGAAATGGAAAAACGTCAACAACGAAGAATATATAATAGGCTTAACAACGAGTTAAGGAGAGAAACAGACAAAGCGAGGAAAGATTATTCATAGAAGACATGCGATGATATTATTGAAATACAAAGGAAAGGAAGGGTTGACCTCATGTACCAGAAGGCAAAGGAACTGGGACGGAATTAAAACAAAGGTGTGCGAATAATAGGAATAGAAAACCCCAAAGGTCAGGTGGTGATGGTTCATAAAAAGGTTTTTACGATTTGGGAAATATATGTAGAAGAACTGTACAACAGGGGAAAATTGACCAGGATATCTAGATATTGAAACTGAAAAAACGGTAGAGGAAGACGAAAAAGTATTCATCATTTTAAAGAGTGAACTGGAGAGAGATATAAAGGACACGTGAAGAAGTAAAGCTGCTGGAGATGACGACATACCTGCTGGCCTTCTGCAGGAACGGTGAAACAACGGATTAATGGCTCTGAAAAAACTTATAAATAGGCTCTATGAAACATGAGAATGGCTCAAGGACCTTATAGACATAACCATGGTGGAGTTAAATAAGAAGAAGAAAGCCAAAAAATTCAGTGACCACAGGACCATCAGCCTCATCTCTTATGTGGGGAAGATCGTGGTAAGAATACTCAATAGGCGACTTGAACAGAAAATAGAAAGTGTGATGAAAGAAGACCAAATTGGATTCAGAAAACAAACCAGCGATGTCATTGGTATCTGAGAATAATTTCAGAAAAACTACTGGAGGTCAAGGAAGAAGTGTAAATTATTTTCATTGACTGTCAAAAGGTGTTCGATAGAGTGAAATGGAAGAAACTGATGGAAATACTCAAGAAGATCACCATCAACTGGAGGTACAGAAGGCTGATTGAAAACCTGTACATGGGACAGCGAGTGAAGGTGAGGCTGAATGAGAGACCAACAACGTGGAAATAGGAAGAGGAGTGACAGGGAGCTATTTGTCACCCAGTCTATTCAGCTTGTATGGAGTGTGGCTGATCAGGTAAGCCTTGGAGAGACCAATTTCAGGATCATCAATACAGTAAAATATGCCGATGACGCAGCATTGCTGATCAGAAATATATACGAGTTGCAGGAAATGATAGACTGGCTGGTGGAGAAAGGTAGAAAATATGGCATAGAGATAAACACTGAGAAGTCAAAAGTGATGGTGGTTTCAAAAAATAAAGAGCCGCTGAAAATTAAAATTGGTAAACAGGAGTTGGAAAATATATAGCAGTTAAGGTACCTGGGAAGTACGCTGACAAGGATACCTACTGCTCTAAAGAAATTAGGTCGAAGATCGCCATGGCCCAGGAAGCTTTAAACAAAGATATGTTACTGCTGACCAGCAAGTTGAATTTGAAATTGAGGAAGAAACTAATATAATGCTACATTTGGAGCATTGTGCTGTATGGAGCAGAAAATTGGACTCTTGGGAAGATGGAAAAGAAATACATGAATAGATTTGAAATGTGGTACTAGAGAAGACTTGAGAAGATAAGATGGGCACACAGGGTGACAAATGAACAAATACTAAGAAGAGTGGGTGAGAAGATAGACATGCTGGATGTGATTCCTCGATGCAAAGCAAACTGGATTGGACACATCCTTAGGAGGAACTGTCTTTTGCACGATGCCATAGAAGAAAAGGTTGAGGGAAAGAGGAGCTTAAGAAAGAGGATCCAATTATTAGATGACTTGAAGGCAAGAAGAACATTCTTGGAACTAGAGGAGGAGGCAGAGTACAGGACACATTGACAAAAGGAATTGACAAGTATTAAGACAGAACACCTAATAAATAATAATGTAGTAGATAGTGTTAAGAAGAGTACTGAAATCCTTAACACTTTATTGCAAGGCCATAGCCAGCCAATAATTTCAGGGGGGGGTTTGGTGGGCCCATCCCCCAATTGACGGAGGCTAGAAAAAATTCTAAATAAAAAAACTGTTTTAGAAGATATCTGAAGTGTTTTTTATGGCAACAATACCCCCTAACTATCAGAGGCTAGAACAAATTCTAGTTATTAAACGGCTCTAGAAGTTCTCTAAAGTGTTTCTTTATGGCAACATAACCCCCTAACCGCCGAAAAATAGGAACAATTCTAAATATTAAACACCTCTAGAAGCTATCTGAATTTTTTTTATGACAACATAACACCATAACTGCCGAAGGCTAGAAAAAATTATAAATAATATACAACTCTGGAAGCTCTCTGAAGTGCTTTTTATGGTAACACAGCCCCCTAATTGTACTTGTAACTTAATTTTGATATTGTTTGAACCATAAATAAAGCCATATATATTTTGTTCATAAAATTTCAGGGGGGGGTTTGAACCCCAAAAACCCCCCCTGACTACGACCTTGCTTTATTGTAACTAATTTTAACTTTCGAATGCAAAACATTTCTAACAGTAAGATAAATAAACTGATGGAGGATATTTCAATTGCATTTTTTCCATTTAAAATTACTATTCCATATCTTTAAAACGAACAAATTTTTATTGAGTTTTCATAATGTCATCATATATTATATTATAAAATTATAATTTCTTTCTATTACAAACATAGGAGTAAAAAGTTATACAAAAATAAAGTATTGAAGTTTGATTTATTTTATTTAGTTTCTAAATGACAATTTTTGTTTGGATACACAAAAGTACACAAAATAATATTTAAACAAATGATTTTGGCTAATATTAACACATAACTTATATATTAACAAATTCCATAATTATTAATGTACATCTTAATTTATTCACCACTCATTCAGGCTAAATATAAGTACTAATTACATTCATATGCTAAGGTTAAGTACGGGTGAATTTAGAGGAAGAATGCCCCCATTTGCATGGAGAACAGAATGTATTTTTAAAGAAAAATCACCCTCTGTACGTCTGACATGGATTCAAATCCCAATCTTCCCGTCATCGGCATTCTAGTCTCATACATGGGCCAAATGATGCCTGCACTTATTGAAAATGGGGGCCCCTCACGGTAGTATCCTGGAGGGAAATTAAAGGGAAACCACTGGTGGCAGATGTGAAATAGCTAATGATGCAAATATAAATATTGTCATGACCGTATATTACTAAACATTTATTTGATCAGTAAAAATATAAGTATATTTTTATAATGCCAAGTTGTTTTGTTTAAAGTGTGTGTATGCTTATTTCATAATACATTTTTGGGAGATAACTCTATTTTTGGGAGTAAAATTTGAAAAATTCTACCAATCTAAAACATAATTAATATTGGTATTGGAATTTTTTTCTTCGTGATGTTTGTAGGACAATATTATGTTATTGGAATTTCTAAATATATCTTCGCTCTGCGGTGCTAAGTATCAGATTTGGCCTTTTGGGATTGAAAATGTTGGACTACCTACCCTTCCATAGACTATGTGGCCGCCAAAGTGGGTTCACAATCTTTATTAAAGTTAAGTGAAAGTATCGATTGCCATCCATACAAACACAATTATGACAGTCAAGTCCAATATTTTTAGTTGATATTTTTACAAACTATCTAGGAAATGTAGAACAGAACTCCACTCAATCACGTGTGTGAAGCAAGGTTCATCTAGGAAACTAAGAGTAACTGAACTATTTGAGACTTAAGACCAGCATCGTTGGGCATGCAGGGTAAGGTATCAGTCTGGTTTGGTCTGGTTTGGTTTGTCGTTGGCATCAAGATTAGGGTTTTAATCCCATATTGGTGTTCCGAGCAAGGGTTTTTCTCAACAATTTTGCATTCTCCATTCACACAAATTAAGGTACATTTGTTCTAAATTATACTTTCCTCAACCCTTATATAGCCTGGGTGGGTAAATAGACATGTAGCAAGAAAATTAAAACTAAAAAAAAACTTTGGAAACACTAAAAAAAATTTCACACCTCTCATTTTTTAAATACTTTTAAGTGGGTTTATTTGAAATTAAATTTTACATGATGTGTTGTAAACACAACTAATTAAATTCAGTAGAGAATATGTTGGTACAGTCTAATTTTCATAGAAAGGACCTTTTAGAAAACAGAATTACATTTTTTGGGGGGTCCAAATTGATCATATTTTATCATATTATTTCTGTTATTTTTTTCAAGTATTGATAATGTTAGATGCAAATCACAATATTTGACGTATGAACACGTGAAAGTAGCACTAGTTACTCTACCAACCATCGAATAAGGCTCTTCCTATGAAAATGGGACTGTAACTTGTATTATTATTATTATTATTATTATTATTATTAAAATAGGTTTGGGTACAACAGTACAAGCCCTTGATTAAAAATCTTGTATTTCATTTTACAATCCTAATGTATGTTTATTTGCATTTGCACTTGGGGTAATTTCACTCACAATACAACATTATTTTGGCCAGTAGTTACCATTTTATATCTATATGATGTACAAAATAATTAAGGTTATTTACAAGATGCTAAATACTTCACAGGTAGTTAAGTGTGATGCTGAGTCTATTCCTCTTTATTTTGACAATGAGAATGAAGGAATCACTCAAAACTCGTTAAGAATAATAAGAAGAAGAAGGAGGTGGAACCCAACCCCCAAATTCATGCTCCAAAACTTCAGCCACAGCTAAACATAGCCTGTCTTGGTGGGGGCCCGCGACAACCTACAAATAGAAACATGACATTTAAATTATCAGCATATAAAAGGGATAAGTATACAAACGCTAGCGATCGCGGCTTTAGTATCGCGAACTAAAAGATTCAAAGCGGGACGTTACACTTGGAACACAGCTTGTTTTCTATTGCGGAATGTTGATTAATCGATTCTTATATCAAATTCAATCAAATATAACTAAATCCATTATTTTATAAATAAACCACGTTATAAAATATAAACTGTAGCTAGATTCCTTAGTTAGAATAAATGACAAATTGCTGACAAAACAGTAATGGCGAATTTCACATAGACTTCACGCTTCCTTTTCTATGGACTACACGTCCACACGCATGCCCAGTCCTCTGTGACGTCATTGCGACATCATTGCAAACTGCTCCTAGCGATAGTGCGCTGAATTAGTTTACGGTATCAGCTAGTCCCATAAGAGTTTCCACTCCATGACTATGATTGAGCTGTTGTGAAGTGGGAGAACCATAAATAACTGAACCTTACACTCTCAAGTAAGGTAGGAACGCCACCTTACCCAAAATAAAATAAAGCTTTATCATGGTAGGTGTTAATGGTGGGATCATGATCAACTTAACGTTCGCGAAACGTAAGGTTTACTTGACGTAAAGAAAATAGTGTGTGAACAGGATTCACAGTAACACAACTTGACGTGCAACTTGAGCAAAACACAGACAATCAATTTGAATTGTTTGAAAACAAATTGTTCACTAAACTGAAACCGATTAGGCTACATTTACTTGTAATAGAAGCTTACTGGATATACTAAAGAGAGTGTATGTAGTAAGAGGCTAAGAAGTTTTAGATTTTGTGAAACGTACAAAGAAAAATTTACTGAAGAATTCGTCTGAATACTATAGACCTTGGGTGGACAACCCTGTCGCCAGTCTACACAAGTGGCGAATTTGAGTTTTATAGCTTTTTAAGTAAAATAAACTTTTTCCCGGTGGCATGTGCCGATTCTAACTTGATATTTCCCGCATAGTATTGGATGCATTCCGGTATATGCATTGAGTTCAGATATTCATCCAATGTTTCTGCAACTTGTCAGAATACAGGATTGTCAAATCATGCATCAAATTATCCTTCATTTTCAATCTGAACCATTTTTTTTAATCATTTATGTCTGAGGCTGTTGTGACTGAGTAGTCAAAGGTTACATGTTTTTAATAAACTTGTTCTAACCATGTGTGTTGGTTGTTTTAAATGTGGCTGTGGCTACATTGAAAAATATGTTGCCCACCTCTGCCATAAACAAACAAATGACGTACTAAATAGTCCCATTGACATAACTCGCAACATGGTTGGCTAGCTAGAACACGTGATACCTTTACTTAGTGTTCACTAACATGAAAGTTCTACCCTGGACAACTCTTAGCTTAAGTGAATGTTAAGTTGGTCGGGATCCTGGCATAAGGGGGGAAGGAATGAAAAGGAGGGGGGGAGGGAGGGTAAGGAAGCGCGAGTTAAGGTCCATACAGTTTTTTTTACAACAAATACTTTTTACAACAAAAATAATTATGTTACAAATTTGGTTAGTTTGATTTTCTACACATCGTAATCTCAATCGGTTTTTAATATCTGCCATGGGCATTGCAAAATTAAATCAAGACTTTTCCTCTTCATTTAAAAAGTTTGTTTGGATTCAATTACGCTCATGATATATATATTCTAGAACTGTTGAGCTTAATTTATGTAGAAAATTAAACCAAACGTAGGATATCTAATCGTGATAGAGCTATTTTTTTTATTTATTTTAGACAAAATAATTTTTGTTGTAAAAGCAGTATGTCTTAATTTGAATTTACTTCCGTCCCATCTTAAGAAGTCCACCCTGGATATTTTTTAAACAATAAACACGAAGCTCCTAGCCGCACCCTCACGAAAATCCTAGACGCACCCCTGAGGGGATAAATTTATGAAAATATTGATAAATTTATGTGGATGAACCTTTACACAAGTTTTAAGTTCGAGGGATTTTACACAATCTTAAACAATATGGAGCAATATTATTCTGTTACGTAGGTGAGTATTGCACCAGCTTAGCCCATACTCAATGTTTTCGCTAAGGGGACCGTCTTGGTAAGCGAGAAATTGCCGCGCAGGCGTTCGCTCTAGCGCAATATTTAATTTTACGAGGTGTTATTTCAAAATATAGTTGACGCCAAAATAAAGTCAAAGATTCAAACAGGTTTTTTTTTCCTTAAGAACTCAATACTTTTTAGTTATATTAATAGATTTTTTTTAAAAAAATGTGACGTTAGCTTATTTTCAAAGGCTTTTTAATATATTTGTAGAGCTACTAGACTAGGACACAGAAAAGGTATAAACCAGTACCACAGACTCGAGATTAAAATGGCTGCACTCATTGGGGGAGCTTGAGTCCTTCAACATGGAGCTAGCTAAAAAGTACATTCACGACCTTAGTTTACTTGGATGACAGCTCAAAAAGTTACAAGAAATAGTCCCTAATGTATCCCTACGTCAACAGCTGAAATCTGTCACTTTGAATAAAGGTACCTAGTAAAAATGTATAGTAGTTTATGAATGTGATAGTTAACCAAAGTAATTTAGGCCAATATTATTTATATATTTATTTGAGATCGGGCAAAGAGATTACCTATTTATCGTTTTATTCCACTTTAAAAAAAATATTATTTACAGCACTTTCACAAAACTTCTAACGAGCATAACTTCAAAATGGCGACCGATGAATTTAAAAATGACAAGTTTTTCTCTTTTACAAGTAAATACGATGCCTGTATTAAAAGATATTAATGTATGCACTATATTACACATCATAGATAACATTTCAAAACTAAAAATAAGCACTTTTAATTACTTTTAAAGTACTGTTTCGGATTGGGTAAAGAGAAATTATCGAACAAAATTAAATAGTGTGAGAAAAGTTTACGTTATTTTGAATGTAAAATATAGCATGTAATTAAAAAACTTAGCATTTATAACAAAACAGTGATCTTTTACAAGTGTTGGCAACCCAAAACCTAAACATACGATTTTTGAACTGTCGTACAGGTAAAAAAAAAAAAAAACAGACTATGTGCAAACCCAAGTGACAGCATCGCTATCAAGCCGGCGCGGCTTTTAAATAACAGCTCACTCTATAAAGATGGTTTTACTTAAAGAACAGAGTCAGTAGTCGAATATTTCACTCAGGTCGAGACACTGATGCTCAGGCGCAGAGGGTTTTCAGACCTTCAGATCGTGGAATACGTCTACGCAGATCTTAGACCAAATATAAAGATAAACGTTATGAAGGGCGAATTATTATTATTATTAGCACCGCGTCTTACTACCCGTTCGGGTTATACGCACTTACGCTAATGTGCAATGGTAGGGTGATTGTGAGATGAAATGGAGGACCTACAGTTTAACGTGGGATCCGAACCACGATGGAGGCCTGGCACTCCACACATTCACAAGTTGTGATTAATACAAGTCTTGTCAGAGGTGAAGGAAGGGTTTGGCAATCAGATAAATCTGTGCCGGGACCGAGGATTGAACTCCGGACCCTCAGCACAGAAGTCTGACACCTTACCCCTAGACCACAAGGTCACCTATGAAGGGTGAAATCTCTCCCGTTACTCAGTTGTTGGAATCTGCCGTCAATATTTAGCAAAGCCGTAAAAAAAAGTAAGCGGTTACGACAGGCCAATGCTAGCCACTCGACATAGTGAATACTATTCAAGGGATATATTTGCTTATAGCTCAGAAACTTTTGGTTTTATTAAAGTATATTACAAATAAAATATTTTATTTATTTATTATAGTACTACAACTTGTAAACTGCAAGTTATTTCGTATCACAAATAGTAGCAGATAAATGATAAAAATATATTTCCGTTAGTGTAAATTACCCTCAAAGTAGTTTTCACAGGAAAATGAGAGTTCCAATTATGTTTGTAATGTGAAACAGTGTCGAGATACAAAATGTAATAAAAGTCGGCAAAGCGTATCTCGATAAATTTGATTTTAAGCCCAAGATACCAAGTTTCAGCCCGATCGATAAAATGGTTTATGCTCTAGACTGAGAAACAAACATAAAACCAGCATGGCGAAAGAAGACTTTTTGTTTTCAGGGGGCCATGAAAGCGAAAGAAGCTTTTTCGTTTTCAGTGGGCCATGAAACGTCTACATTTACCAAGATCTTGAGTTCGATTATTTTGACAATCACAATATTTCTCTCTCCTAAGAGCCAAGAGAAAATAAAAGTGGAAGATTAACCCCCAGAAACTTTTAGCTTAAATGTTCCACTGCTCTATCAATTCTAAAAATAATGGGTTGTGATTCAAGTAGGGGGTAACGTTCCTCAAATTACCTGTATTCCAATCGGCAATCCCTTTTTGTTGAGCCCCATAGGAACATGAGTGGAAGGTAGGCCTAGTACGTTGAAGATCATGGAATACATGATACCGGCTGTTCTGGTAAACGATTGTCCGTGGTAGTAGGCGGCGGTGGGGTGGGTCGGGCACAGGAACACTCCGTTGTCGCCAAGAACTTCCTGTAGAGTGAGGGGAACAAGTTTGGTCATCTTTGAGTCAACTGACGAAATCTTACATCCAAATATAATAGTTGCCACACATTTAAATTACTGTTCATGCCTTAAGATGGGGTGCTAGTGAGCGTGAGTTTAGGGAAGTATTTTTGAAGTTTTTAAAGCATAAACATTTTTAGCCAAAATAAATCAAATATTTCTTCTATAGAAACATAGTTTAGTTTTCTGCACGTGCTAATCTCAACAGTCCTTGAATATCTGTCAAGGGGGTCCTAGAATTTAATGACAACTTTTTCTCTTGATTTAAAAAGTTTGTCACCAAATGCCACCATGCTCATGCCAGATATTCAAAAACTGTTGAGATTAGCAAGTGCAAAAAACTAAACTATATATTTCTATAGAAGAAAAATTTGATTTATTTTGTTCAACAAATGTTTATGCTATAAAAACTGCAAAATTAGCGCACTAAATTCGCGCTCATTAGCACCCAACCTTAAGAGCGTGCATCATTGCAGGCCCAACTCAGCTCCCGGCTCACGCGAGGTATGGGAGTTAAAGGTAAAAGAACACACCTACGATATGACAAAAAAATGTGTGCAGTGCATTAGTATTTGAAAGATTACTCGAAAATTTTCGTGGTGACGATGGGGGATAAAGCAACAAAGTTTCTTGTTAATAGCTACAGTATATCCCTTTTATGACAGAATGAAGATTTGTGCAAAGTGATTATCTGTGAAGTCATTATAAAATGGTCAAAAACGGACTTTTCAATGCAGTTTTTATGTAAATTTACGATTTTTAGCCGACTGTATCTCAGTGTTGATCGGTAGTGAGTGATGCACGCTCTTAATTAAGTGTCTGAGGAATAGACAACTAACATCAACTTATCATTTCATTGGTAATATGGTGGATTTGTTTATTAAATCTGCTTACTAGAAATTACTGCAAACAACATAATTATATTAGAATAAAAATTTGAGAAATAATACTTTCAGGCAATGCATGATATTACTCGGTCAGTAAATTATTAACGTCTTATCTACTGTCCAGGAATATAAAACTCAGAATATACAAACCAATAGTTTTACCAATTGTTCTATATGGGTGTGAAATATGGTCTCTTAATTTATATCACGGAAATGCATTTAGGTTGGGACGAAAACAAGGGGCTTAGGAAAATATTTGGTCCAATAAGGGATGAAGATACTGAGGAGGGGAAAATGTTACATAATGACGGGTTACATACTCTGTACTCATCACCAGGCCTTGTTAGGATAGTCAAATCTAATTTAATACGGTGGAAAGGACATTCAATGTGAATGGGAAAAAACAAGAAACATGTTCATGATATTGACTGGTAAATTCAATGAGAGAGACCAATGGAATAACCTAAATTCAGATGGGAGGATAGTATTAGAATGGATATGAAAGAGATAGGGCGTAAAGAGGAGGATGTAACTAGCTCAAGATAGGGATAGGGTGTAATGAGGTGGACTGGGTAGAACTAGCTCGAGATAAGGATATAGTGTAATGAGGTGGACTGGATAGAACTAGCTCAAGATAGGGATAGGGTGTATTGAGGTGGACTGGTTATAACTAGCTCGAGATAAGGATAGAGTGTAATGAGGGGGACAGGTTATAATTAGCTCGAGATAAGGATAGAGTGTAATGAGGTGGACTGGATAGAACTAGCTCAAGATAGGGATAGGGTGTATTGAGGTGGACTGGTTATAACTAGCTCGAGATAAGGATAGAGTGTAATGAGGGGGATTGGATAGAACTAGCTCAAGATAGGGATAGGGTGTATTGAGGTGGACTGGTTAGAACTAGCTCAAGATAAGGATAGGGTGTAATGAGGGGGATTGGTTAGAACTAGCTCGAGATAGAGATTGGGTGTAATGAGGTGGACTGGATAGAACTAGCTCAAGATAAGAATAGAGTGTAATGAGGTGGACTGGGTAGAACTAGCTCAAGATAAGGATAGAGTGTAATGAGGGGGACTGGTTAGAACTAGCTCGAGATAGAGAAAGGGTGTAATGAGGTGGACTGGGTAGAACTAGCTCGAGATAAGGATAGAGTGTAATGAGGGGGACTGGTTAGAACTAGCTCGAGATAGAGATTGGGTGTAATGAATTGGACTAAATAGAACTAGCTCAAGATAGAAATAGGATGGACTTGATAGAACTAGCTCAAGATAGAGATAGGGTGTAGTGCGGTGGACTGAATATAATTAGTTTAAGATAGGGATAGGTGGTGGACATTTTTAAGTGCGGTATTTAACTTTCATCCTTTAAACTTAAGGAGTAATCAATCTGCTGGAAGAGTTTTATTAAGGGATGTATCCTTCGAATCCATAAGCATAATTGAGAATTCGAAAAAAAAAAATTAGATGTGTGATTTGGAAAATATATACTGATTTTTAACAAATAGGCAAGCCCAAGATCACGAATTTACCACCAAACTGAATGTTAATTAATATAACAAAACAAAATTCTTATATGGTTAGTCTACGATATATATTTTTTGTGGCAACTCAAGAATTAATGTGAACAAAATCATATCAATGTATCTATCCATGTTTATTTATACAGTTATTACACTATTGGCTGCATAAAACCCTCCAGATACAAAGGTGGCTGAGTTATATGATAGCTGGGAATCTTAATTGATATCTCATTTGTACAGTAGCCCCATGGCTTCTTTGGTGCTGACTGACAGCTCACAGCTTTGAAAAGCTACCAGACCAAATTATGTATCCCTACGCCGAACCATATGATCTGCAAAAAACATGTGTTTATCAGATGTCACTTATGACAGTCAAAATCTAAGTATATACCTAAATGTGGACTGTCAGAAGTCATTTGTGAACTGTCAGTCAGCACCAAAGAAGCCATGGGGCTACTGTAGTTGAAGATTTCCGTACGCCCGTCACAGATTCTGCTATTAAAATGTGAGTGAAAAATGTCCTTGGGTACGCAGGGGCGGCTCAAGGGCCGGACGAACCGGGCGGCTGCCTGGGGCGTCATTTCGAGGAGGCGCCAAACAGAACACCAACCTAGCCTGACGTAGCCTGAGCGTGATAGGAGCATAATCCCAAAACTTAACACTTCCACACCTAACAACCTGGGTGGAATAGTGAAGTTGCTAAGCATAACAATCGTTCACTTTTTGATACTTGCAAGGGATTTAGCAATTTTCTATTATTTTTTTTTGTGGTTAGTAAAAATTATATAGTGCCACTCTTATAAAGTTATTTTACATCCGCCATCTTAAAAAATGGCGCCCGAAAATCGTATTTTACAATAAATCTTAAGCCGTTCCTCAAATCAAAAAGGCCTAGTAAAAATAAAGACAAAAATATTTTCTACAAAACATGTTCTTATAAAGTTCTTTATAAATCCAACTATTTTCGTACATTCTCACAGTGAAATGTTCGGAGTATGATTACCACTATAAAAAAAGTTTGTGGAGTATCTCATCGGATTAATTTCCTATCACGCCCAGGTTAGTTTAGGTTTGTAGTTGCTAGGTTTGAGATTTATTTTCATATTTCCCTAATATCCCCCAAATAAACAGGGTGTATATTAATTGGTGTCAAATATATTAGGGGCGTATTCCCATTGATCAAACATTAAGAAAAGATTATACAGGGTGGGGAAGAAAGTGTTGACACATTTAATAACACTATATATTTGCTATATTAATTAATAAATACTTCAAATTAAACTTAAAATAAAAGCAAAAGATTTACATTTTTTTTACATCCTTTTAAATAATTCACTAAAAAAAGTCCTTAAGATGGCCACCATTGTATGCAATTCATTGTTGTATGTACTCTTTGACACTTGACATGACATTTTGAGCAATTTATCTGATTGAATTGCTTCAACTTCCATCATAATTCTTTCTTTAAGTTCTTGAATTGCTCTTAGAAGAGTCGCGTAATCACTCTTCCAACATTCCCCACAAGAAAAAGTATGTGCCTGTCGTCTGGACTGTGACGGAGTTGAGTGTTCAGAGAGCAATTTGTCTTCTTAGTTGGCCGATGTTCCAGGCTGTGGGACGTAGACCCATCTTGCTGGAACCAGGTGTTGTTGATATCCAGTCCCTGGCGTTGTGGTTCATCGGTTAGAAAGGTCGAACATCAATGGAGGTGCTTTGAAAAATGTTTCTTGGGCACCTTGTTTCAAGATATGGAGACATCGCCTGGCCACCACGTTCACCAGAATTAAAAACTCCGGACTTTCTCTTGTGGGGCATGTTAAAAGAGTCGTTCACGCGACTCCCTCAAGAACAACTCAGGAACTTAAAGAATTGTGGTGGAATCTGAAGAAATTTAACAAGAGACCTTGCGAAAAGTAATGTCAAGCAAGATTCGAGATGCGCATATAACAGTGTATGACATATAATGGTGGCCATCTTTAATGACATTGTTTTTAAATAATGAATAATTAAAGGGTATGTAAAAAATTGTCAATCTTTTGTTGTTAATTTAAGTTTAATTTGAAGCATATAATATTACTATTAGCACCGCGTCTTATTACCCGTTCGGGTTATACGCACTTACGCTAATGTGCAATGGTAGGGTGATTGTGAGATTAAAATGGAGGACCTACAGTTTAACGTGGGATCCGAACCACGGTGGAGGCCTGGCATTCCTCACATTCACAAGTTGTGATTAATACACATCTTGTCAGAGGTGAAGGAAGGGTTTGGCAATCAGATAAATCTGTGCCGGGACCAAGAATTGAACCCCGGACCCTCAGCACAGAAGTCTGACACCTTACCCCTAGACCACCAGGTCACCTGATTTAATAGTTAAAATAGTAAAGATATAGTGTTATTAAATGTATCAACACTTTCTGCAGCATCCTTTATAAATATGGTTCTAAAACGCTTAGTTTTAGTTAAGTGATCTTCCTTAAAGATGTTTTGGTAAGGGGGAACCTGTTGAGTTTCCTCTTTCAACACCAGTTTTGAACCCGATGGATTTGTATTTCTGGTGACATTTAAAGTCTATTGTTTACTCAACTATTTTACCTGAAGTTTTAAGAAAGCGTATCGTAAATGTATGTGAGCAAATACGTAAATCCCCAGCTGTACCCACCAGATTACGACCAAGCATGGGACGCAAGCTCAGAGGGTGCATCGAAGTAGGGCACTGTTTTGAACAATTTTTTAAATAAAATGTTCTGTCTTTGTGGAGTAAAATTCCTCCTATCTCAGTATAATTAAGCATTTCTCGACCCGTGTTTATATGAAATTTTCATAATGTTTGATCGATGAAAATTCACCCCAATAAATTTGATAACAATTAATATATAACCTGTATTGGCATGGGTGGGGGGGACACCAAACAGAAATCCCGCCCAGGCGCCAAAATTTACCTCGGGCCACCCCTATGGGTACGGGACGACTTCTGGTAAGATCAGTGGTAAGAACATTGGCGTACGCAAAGGTCCTGGGTTAATTTACCGTGTCCAGATGTCATTTTTTAAATTTAAAGTTAAATATATATGAAAGTTAACTTCTTATAGAAATTAGTTTTTATATGATTCAGATTAGAGATGCAGGATTCTTAAGTAAAATGGATATTCATATTCGATTAAAAGTTGTCTTTGACCTATATCTAGTTTCAACATACCGTAAGCTTCTTCTTGAAGTCCAAACCTTGCTTCTTATATATGGGGATCTTTTCTTTAGACATGAATGCGTTGAGGTTCTGGATCAGGTAGAATGATAAGGCATGAATGGAGTACCTCGAGAGATCAAACAGAGACTTTAAAAGCTCCACGTAGATGTTGGCCGACTCCTGAATGGGATGAACATAGAGTTATACAAATAACTGATAAACTTATACGTTTGTGATGCTGATAAATAAGTGCTAATATCCAATTTTCAAAGAAAAAGCATTTTTGAAAACCCAACTATAGTTTTTTGGTGGTATTAATTGATAATATTTTACTATTATATTAATTTAAAGAATATATTTATGTATGGCTTTAACCAAAATTACTAAAAATAATATAATATGATACTGAGAAGATGAGTGTGGATCGAGTGATGAAGCAAATATATAAAGGTAGAGTGTGTAGATCAAAAAGCAGGGGTTGGCCATGTAATACATGGCTAATTGCTCTAGACAATTGTGCGAAAAAGAGAAACATTAAGAGTTTAAAAAATAAAAGAACATGTCTGACTATGTGTATGGATGTGGTTGAAGCAAAGGGAGTATGCAAGAATAGGGAAGTGTGGGGATAGTGAGGATGGATTAAGTAAGGAGTTGTTTTTTGAGCTATATGCACAGTTTATCAAGCCTACCCCATCAGGGAATGGCTTGATTATGTATGTGTGTATATATGTATGTATGTGTATATGTATGTATATAATAGCTTGGCTATTTAATCTATCATGGTATGCACATTTATTGGCAGCATAAAGCCCTCCCGAGTCGAAGATGGCTACGTTATCTGATAGCTCGTGATCCTAATTGATAGCTCACATGTAGCTGACAATTTCCGTACATCCATCACAGACTTTGCCTTAAAATATGAGTAAAGAATGAGCATGGGCACGGGACGGTTCATGGATATTTCAGTGGTCAGAGCATTGACATACTAAATCAAATATCCCAGGTTCGATGCCCATGCACAGGTGTCATTTTTCAATTTAAATAATAGTAGTTAGTGTAATGTTATAGTTATTGATAATATCTATCAAAAGTGAGTGCTGCAGACCACATGACTTGATGTAATAATACGACAAAGTAGATATAGGAGTTAACTTTTAATAGTTGTCTTAAGAAAATTGGACTGTAGCTCAATAAGTGATTGATTACAATAAAACAGTTTATAAGACAAAATTGTTACATATAACTTGACAATATCCATGTTTATATGTACCCGCATTTGCTTGGAGGGAGAGTGTAAGGCAATTAATAAAATAACAACCCACCGAGAGAAATGTACTGATTTTACACACGGAATTACCTTTGTCTTTCCAGTGCTGACTGGGAAAGGGTGATCTTGATTTACTGAGTGGTATTAGTCCATGATGCATAGTGATTTTCACGTACATAGGTGTTTCCAGAATTAGAATGGAATTATGTTAACGCGTCGCAGTATTGACGTCATCAATTTAAACATTGGTAATGGAAATGGCCTATTGTTTAGTGTTGTAAGCCCATGTGTGTTGGAATAAATCTAGAAAAGAACTGTTGAATTTCCTCCAAATGGCATGGTATTCACTTCAATATGTATTGGAAGGGTTTATTGCTTTTACTATTATAAGAGCAGTATTTACTACCATAGGCCTAACCCAAAAGACTAGTTCAAATTATTTAAATTAAAGAATGTTCAGCGGTTTTACAAAATTTTAACAATCACGATAATTAAAATTTGAAAAGATAATAGAAAGGCTAGACCTACACACTCAACAGAAAACTATAGTCCTCAACGTTCACAATCAAAAACACAAAACAAATAATTCTATAATTTTTGGGTTGGCCTACATCAAACTCTTATTCAGAAAAAGAAACTAAGGTGTTTTACTCCCTAGTCTTTCCGTCCTCTTTTCAATATTTAATTTAAAATACCCGTTTGGCGTCATTTTTCATTATTTTGTTTGATCACGATAATTTTCAATGGCTGTACTGCTTATAGGCATAATGATTAAATAAATCCATAACCATTTGCATTATTTTTTTAGTTTGGGTTGATATGATTTTACCACAGAACATTTGCAAATAATTTCACAATCCCCTTTTTTTCGGTAGCTTACTCATATAATATTCCATTAAGGATAATTTTAGAGTTTTATTTCCTCTTGAAACAATAACGTCTTAAATTTTATCTTTCAAATTTGTATAGTTAAATTTGAAGCGCAAAGGAAAAGAAGTGAATTGCAAGGAAACTTTTTTTGGGCACGCAATAGAGCCGAGACCTTAGCTCAGTCGGTAGCGTGTCTGCCTACTGTGCTAAGGGTCCCGGGTTCGATTTCCGGCATGGCCGAAAATATATCTTAGGTAAAATGGGAGTTTACCCTTTCACATTGATAAATTATCAGACGGGGACTGGGTGTTGTGACTGTCCTAGTCTTTAAGTCAGATTATAAGGCATATGAGGCTACGACAGGCTTAGAAAACCAGCAGAAGAAAATATATGGCTTTTGATAAAAAATAAAAATGACTTTGACCTCAGGCTGGAAACATTAATGGATGTAAAGTAATTCCGAGTAACGACTCCTCAATAAAGAGCTGTCAGCGATTGCTTTATTTCAGGGGTTTTCAACATTTTCTATGTCCAAGGGCCAAATGTTCTCTATCTCGTTGGTTCGTGGGCTGCAACATTATACCGACAATATTCGGATTGAATAAATGTTCGTATTAGCTCATTCTTATACTCACACTAGGGATAAGGATTTCTTGTAAAGTTTGTAAAGTATGTTCTATATTGTATTTTCCTATTTTTTAAAAGATTTTTTATAGTACGGGGTAGCACGATTCTTGTCTACTAGAGCTGTCATTTGTAGTTTCAAAGTACATTTTTTATTAAAACGCAATACAACTATTCGTGCAAAAAGCAAAATAATCTATTCAAAAATAAAATAAAATACGTATTTATTTTATTAGTATATGGGAAATATATGTATCTATCATTTTTTCTCTTGAAATAATTTAAAAATTTTAAAAAGCCAGTGGGCCGCAAAAAAAAAAAGTCACCACGGGCCGCAGGTTGAAGACTTCTGCTCTATTACAAAATTGTCCGCGATTATGTTTTGTCACTTCTTAATCCTAAAAGAGTAGTATTTGTACAACTATCTATAAATATAACACCATACTTTATATCACCTTTGGGTTACTGTCGTTCTTCAATATATGTGGAATACCTTCCAAACTAAAATACACTGCGCAGCTCATTTCCATAGATTCTTCCATTTCTTTGAAGTTACCCTGTAGGGGAAAAAAATAAATATATACTTTAGGGTTATATAGTCAAATCAAATACACTAGTAAGAATAATTGTTTGAAGAGGTTATGTTAAAAAAAACAAGCTTTAGACGAGAGAAAATTGAAGAAAAAAATGAAAAAATAAAATTTTGATCTCAATAGAAGAGAAATTTGAAAGTAGGTAAGTATCTATAACTAGCTCAAAATAGTGATAGGGCGTAATGAGGTGGACTGGATGGAACTAGTTCAAGATAGTGATAGAGTGGTGTAATGAGGTGGACTGGACAGAACTAGTTCAAGATAGGGATAGGGGGTAATGAGGTGGACTGGATAGAACTAGTTCAAGATATGAATAGTTTGTAATGAGGTGGACTGGATAAAGAATGAAAACAAAAATTCCTGTCTTCTACATGACGTCATAGAACGAAAGGATGAGGTTAAAAAGAAATTATGAAGAAGAAGGATTCAAATATTGGATGACTTGCTGGAAAGAAGAACATTCTGGTAGTTCAAGGAGGAGGCAGAGGGCAGGGTGCATTGGCGGTTCAAGCTCACCGACAAATTGACCTGTTGTAAGACAGAACACCTAATAATAAAAGCTATAGTAGTAATAATAACAATAATAATAATAATAATACAGGCAGTATAAAAAACTTCAGCTTTAAATTGAGCTATACCAACCGAGTGGCTGACGCATGTTGTCGAAGATAGTGCCAACATTTGTGGATAGAGGGTGTCATGTTGTCATTACAACAAACCCTCCAGCCGTTAATCTCAGTTTTATAGACCGTAGCCGTTACTTCTTTATTCAAGTAACTCCTAATTTGTCCTCACGAAGCTTAGCTGGCCCTGTTCTAGATTCTCTGCTTCATAGTAAAATATGAAAGCATCGGGGATCAAACCCGGAACCTCTGGGTATGTAGTCAGGAACTCTGACCACTAGACCACAGAGGTAGTCTTATAGGCCGGATAATAATTTTAAAGTATCGCAGACAAACGGGCCGTGATTTCATGAACCCTGATGTAAGTAATTCTGATAAAGTTCTTCAGGTAGG
>CABFWO010000411.1:208024-224332 GCA_902155825.1 Timema genevievae
CTTTATCTTGACACATCGGAGAGAAAGTATTGTGATCGTCAAAAAAATCGAACTCAAAATTTAGATAAATGTCAGCTCCTATGAAACCCCCTGACCCCCTGAGACCAAAAAATATTGTTTTCACAATGCCGCCTGTCATTACCTAGGGCTAGAGCCGAAACTATTTTACTGAATAGGCTAAAATCTGGTACCTGGGGTTCTCATAAGGTCTCCCCTCGGGATTTTTGGAGTTAGATATCAAACACTAAATTTAAGGGTAGTTTATTGAAGGCTAAAAAGAGAAAAAAATCAATTTTCTCGTAATTCACTCAAACGATTTTGATTAAATTTTATATTTGGACACTGTTTATCATTATAAACAAAATTGCAGCTCTCAATTTCTCATTAAAATGACTTTGAGGGTACCTTACACAGGGGAAATTTTGCAATTTTCATAATTTCTCCGCAACTATTTGAGATACAAAATAACTTGTCATTGTAAATACTAAATACATAAAATGTTTCATTTTAATTATACTTTTATAAAACCAATAATTTCTTAGCTATAATCAAATATATACACTTTTTAATTCAGGTCTTTGAAACTGAATTTGATTCTATTGTTCTTTGATGGACAAAGATGTTTATTTTTTTTTTAGATTTTTCTGTAACAGTCTTTCTAATTCCTAATGCCATAGAGTAAGACGTAACAGTGTATATCATGTAATCTATAATCTTTGGTGTAATGTTTATACAAAAATGTATACATCTATTATTTCGTTTCACAAATCTTATGAGTTTTTAGTAAATGTTTATTTTAAGATAAAAGCGGGAGAAATTCTGTACGGTGATGCACCGTACCATTTATTTTAAAGAATTATTTTAACTATTACAAGATACTTCTTCTAACTATAATAATATAAAGTGCATTAGAAAGGTATGATGATTGTCTAACTCACTCATTCCCAACCACAGAGTTCCGTGGAGCACTAGGGTTCTGCAAACCCGAGTCTGGGTTTCCATGAGGATTTGCAAAAGATTGCTTTTTATTGGTCCGTCCATAATTTTTAGACGGTGTTGAAATATGTCAAAAGAACCCATGCATCTGAAGAATATAAAGATAAGAGAGCCAGTAATAATGTTGAAAGGGAGATTAGTATGAATATTGATAATCCAAGTTCCAAGTATTGAAATACAGTAATTAGTAAATACAATTAATATAAAATAAATACCCCTGAAGTATTTTATCAAAAAATATGAGTTAATTATCATATACTAACCCTACTAGTTTACACGTATATTTTATAATTTACCCCTGTGGAACCTAACATGTGTCAGCCAGGTAGGGGTTCCCTGATATTTAACGAAATATTTTAATGGTCCCTCCAAAAAATAAAAAAATAAAAAGTTGGGAATCCCCGGTCTAACAGATGTCAGAACCAGCTCAATTTGAGTTTAAAATGGATTTTACACTTTTTAACATTAATTTGTACTGTTTGCGATTACGTGTCGAATTTGACAAAACGTTACTTTGAAAAAAAATATATATATATATATATTTCCCCCGCCTTTTGTTTAAAACTGCTACCAGAAGAACTATAGTCAAATTATAATAATGTACATACCATTTAATTGTAGAGTAGCAAGCTTTGACAAGAAGTCATTATCATAGACGTCATTAGATCTTAATTACTGGGTGGATTTGAACTAACCCATTTTCACTTTAAATAAAAAAAAAAGAATGTATTTGTAACAACTGAATAACACGAATGATATGATAGATGATTTCTAAGTCTAATTAAAAAAAGATACCTTGCTCTAAAAGTGAATTTTAAATTATACTACTATAAAGCTACATGGCTGACTCACTCACTCGCTGACATTAATGTTTACCCACTTCAGATGAGCTAGAAACTTGAAATTTGGCAAACTTACAGCTTCTAGCCTGTAACCGACGGAAAGATTCCCCGAAAAAAGATCAAAATGGCAGAGAAACTTTAAAGTTGGTGCGGACCTTTCTTTGGAGGTCTCTTGTGGCTAAACGGTAAGACCTATCAAAAAACTAAGACCTATCAAAAAACTAATTGCACCAGCAGCCACGGATTTGACGAAATCCACAAGTTTGGACCTATTACTTTTTGTCGTATCTCCATCGGTTGTGCCTTAGAGCTAGGTTTTTTGATTTTAGGTAAATTTTGCACATTTTCCACATATTTTTTTAAATTTTCTGACACACTTATGGGAGAGCTAGAAACAAAAAATTTGGCAGATATATTGCATATTCAATTTCCATAAGCTTGCAAAATTTGATGGTTCTGGCTGCCCTATAAGTATGGAGAAACTAAAATAATGTGTGAAAAATACAATACAATACCGGTAACTTTAAGATGTTACTTTCAAAACAACGCTGGAATTACATTAGTTTAAATCCACTTGCAAAGAATACTCACTGGAGCGAGCAAAGTGAGATTTTTTTGACCGCTCCACCATTTTTTTTACGGAACTAAGAATGTCCCATTTGGCTAGACTATTGGAGGGGCGTGCCGCTAGCTAATTCCGTGTTCAATATATTTACCTTACAGCTATTAAGATTGACATTATCTCTACAAAGTAAAAAAAAAAAAAAAAAAAAGATTTGTTTATAAACCANAAAAACATGATTTGGTATTGACGCTAAAAAAATCGTTTATAACAAACAAGTATGATTACAACAAGGCGTATGAACACAGAAGCTATTTTTATCTGTTGTGTATACTGACGTTTAATAGGCTAGACGCAGAGGTGGGTAGCAAATTTTTCAAAGTAGCCACAGGTGTGGCGAATTAGAAGTGGCAATTCGCCACACAATGTAAAATTTGAGACATTAGGTTGCCTAATAGAATATTTAAAATATCACAGACTGTTTGAACACAAGTAATGAACACTTTGACTAGGCCTACTTAGTTACAACTGCCAGATGCAAACAATGAAGAATGTTCAAATTGAAAATATAAGACAGTTTAATGCGAAATTTGGCAATGCTTTTGTTCCAAGTTACAACCAGCATAAGCTGTCAGGAAAAAGTGTATTTTACTGTTAGAGCTGTCAAATTCAAATTCGCCACACTTTTATGGCCAATTCGCCACTTGTGGTTTAACGAATGACAGGGTTGCCCACCTCAGGGCTAGAGCTTCTCCTCGCATTCTCATTGGCTGAGACAAGTGTTATCTATGGGTTTTTTTTTCTTTCTTAGCACCGCATCTTATTACCTGTTCGGGTTATACTCTTGTGTACTAATTAAGCTAATGGACTAAGGGACTAGGAAGGTAATATTTAGAGAAAGTATACCCGCATTTTTGTGGAAAATTATTTTAAAAAACCATCCCCATTACACATGACTAAGATTCGAAACTCGATCTCCCAGTCATCGGCAGTCTAGTCTACTGCGATAGTAGCTCGTTAAATCATGCAGCCATCGAAGCGGTTGTTATCTATTTTCATGTTCATGCATGAAAATGAAGCTAAATCAACGTTATGTCTTGTGTATTATTCTCTATATATCAATTATGAACGCCATTATTGAAAATAATGTGTTACAACACTTGCGTGGTAGGTGCTATACACTATTTTCTATTAGCTATAAGTTATAACTGAATATAAACCCGGCCTTAGTAATAATATTAATAATGGCGTGTTTGGGCTACATAGATCTGTAGCTCAGTTTGTAGAAAGATTAGCCAGTACTAATTTACCTTTGCTTAGGAGAATCCCGAATGTACTAATCGCACATCCTTCTCGTGAATGCTCTTTCCATGTCCTGACGAGATGAGATGAGATGATAGTTAGTATGAGGGTGTGGAACCACTGGAAACACTTAAACCTAACTTAAACCTAATCAACCAAACCATGATGACCGTTAGGGTGATTCCCCTTTCGAGAAAATCCCCCGATACCAGCCGGGAATTGAACCCGGGACCTCTAGCCAAGAGCTATGTCCAGTATATCACGAGGCCAGTTGCCTTAGTGATGTTTCCAAATCATCAACCAAACAAAAACTCTTTTAAGATATTCCCAACAAAGATGGTTGGAGATGCTAAAAGAAATGGACGCTTCTTACCTTTTCGTCCAGTCTGAGTTTGCTTGCTGAGTCTCCTGCCATGACCTTGAGCATGGGGCGAAGGTCCTCGGAGTACCTTGTGATGGGGCCGACAACCAATAACTTTTCGAAGGCCGGATCCGGGGCGTTGGGGAAATGTCCCGTGATGGGGACATAGCCTGAAATACGGACAAATTGTTGTTTTTCTAGCGTCGTGGTGATAGAGATTTTCTTGGGATAAGGCTTATCAACTGTATTCTTTTAAGGTGGGGATGCAGGGAACGCAAGAAAAGGTCAGTGTTTTTGCAATTCCTATATCAAAACTGTAATGTCCCAACTTGTAAACCCCAATGTTGCTTCGAAAAGGAAGGATGAGACTGCAATTTTTATATTTTATTTGAATTTTATATTTAAATTTGGGAATATATATATATAGAGAGAGAGATTCCCTTTTTTGGCAACATATATACATATATATATATATATATATCAAGAATAAAAGATAATACCGGTAGCTGATCAGGTAAAGTAGGTAGCATAACAAAGAAGTCCAATTAGAAAATTTTCTTTGATATTTATTTGGCAACTTAGGTGTTGTGTGAAGGGATCCAGCTTAGAACAATGATCATATATATTTGAGTATTGTTCAAAAGGGGTCATTCTGCAATTTCCCCCCTTTTTTTTTGCAATTGTAATGTTGCACGTCCCTCCTTTGATCTCTTAAGACCGAAGGATGGGTGCACTCACTCATATTTTAAGGCAGATTCTGTTAGGGACGTGCCTTAAAATATGAGTGAAGAATGGCCCTGAGCACAGGATGGTTCTTGGATAGCTTAGTGGTTAGATCCAAAGGTCCCGGGTTCGATTCCTGTGTCCAGGCATCATTTTTCAATTTAAATAATATGATATTTAGATGCGGCTATAGCTGTAACTAACTTGACCATAGAATTAAATGACCTTTATCGAAAAGGGGATTAAATCATCTTTCGCGGAGGAACTTGAACACGCCCGTTTATAATTTGTTTACTTGAATTGATGGCATGCTGTCACAATATTGGTTTTAGCTATTATTTTAAATTAGTGTAGGACTCACCAGGTGTGGGTTTGTGACCAAATACCCCATTAAACATGGCCGGAATGCGGATTGAACCCGCAATGTCTGAAGAAACACTAATTACAGATGACCCGGAACTGACCATTACTGCCTGAAAGAAACACAAGAAAAATCACTGTTTGACTTAGCTTAAAATACTAATTAATAATAATAATTATAATGAGAGACTGACCTGCTAAAGACGGGAATAATGGGGCTCATGCCCCGTTCATGTCTATTGAGGTTAGTTTTTCTAAATGGTTTCCCATTCTCCTTCCATGCAAATGCATGTAGTTAACCTCTAAAAAGCTTCCTTCCTCATTCCTTACCCATTAAAGTAATAAGTATCATATATTGTACGTAACGTATGAACAAGTAGTAAGACGCGGTGATATACTAATAATAATAATAATAATAATAATAATAATAATAATAATAATAATAATAATAATAATATTATTAATGATAATTTTATGGATACTTTTTTTTAATATGACGACTATATTTCTTCTTCTTTATTTTTTCTAGTTTATTTTTGAACTTGTTTAGACTTCCGATGATGGGGAGATTGAAATTCAAATCTCGGTCGGCTATACTGAGGGTGGCTTTTCCAAAATCGTTTTCCCCTCTATGCCTCCACACAATTGCGGGTATACCTCCTCTAAACTCAACCTTCCTCATCACTAACACACTAGCGTGATTAGTACATATGCGTACATCCGAGGCAGGTAGTAAGACGTGGTGCTAATGATGATGATGATGATGATAATAATAATATTTGCTTCTTTCTCAGAGTTACCTCTCCCCCAGATGATCCCCCGCAGGTCCTTTTACAGTCGTAAGGGTTGTTAGTCCTACCAGTGACGAGATTGTTCGTCTCGTAGCCGAGGCACAGTTCCGGCGTGTTGGTCACGGCTATTGGGATCGCTCCTGATTTCCTGATGGCTCGGACAGCCCCGCCATCAGCGTCAGCCTTTATACCTAGTCTTGGGATTGAGCCCACGCAGTGGCTCATACCTGAGGAAACAAGATGTTATGTACCATAAGTACTTTTGGACAAGCAGTGGTTCATACCTGAGGAAACAAGATGGTATGTACCATAAGTACTTTTGGACAAGCAGTGGATCATACCTGAGGAAACAAGATGTTATGTACCATAAGTACTTTTGGACAAGCAGTGGTTCATACCTGAGGAAACAAGATGGTATGTACCATAAGTACCTTGAGACTAGCAGTGGCTCATACCTGAGGAAACACGATGGTATGTACTATGAGTGCTTTGGGACTAGCATTGGTCACGGGACGAATCCTGAATATATCAGTGGTAAAAGCATTGATATACTAATCCAATGGTCCCAGGTTCAATCCCCATGTATAGGTGTCATTTCTCAATTTAATGAATATTTTATGAATGTGTTGACTGTTACCTTTAAGGGCACAACTCTCTTTAATGGTCACAGGAACTCCCAGGAAAGGTGTTTCGAACTCTAGCTGCTCCACCGTCTTGGTTTTGGAAGCGATGAGCTCGTCTACATCCCTGGCTTCTTTCAAGGCCGCGGAAAACCTGTCCTGAACCACTGAGTTGAAGTAGGCATTGACGGCGTTCACCCTCTCGATGAACGAAAATACCACGTCTTCACTTCTTAGCTACAAACAATCACAGCCTGTTAGTATGCATACTAAACGCCTTCGTTCCTTCTAAAAACGAAAATGGTATATCCCTTAAGGACGTTGCCTATCTGTGACGTAGCGGCAAGACAAGATAGGAATTCCCATGTTGATGGGTTTATGTTTTACGTTTCGTATTCGGTGGGTTTTAAAGGTATAACATTGAAACAAAAACCAAATATTCTTGAATAGTGATAAAAAAAAAGCCTGACATTGTTAAAAAACTATTTATTGGATCTTACAATATTTTTTTTGTAAACTTTTTTAAAAATTGTATAAAACCCTGGCTATTTGGTTTATTCACTAAAATGGCCGGTAGGAATCTTATTATTATTATTATTATTATTATTATTATTATTATTAGCACCGCGTCTTATTACCCGTTCGGGTTATACGCACTTACGCTAATGTGCAATGGTAGGGTGATTGTGAGATGAAATGGAGGACCTACAGTTTAACGTGGAATCCGAACCACGGTGGAGGCCTGGCATTCCTCACATTCACAAGTTGTGATTAATACACGTCTTGTCAGAGGTGAAGGAAGGGTTTGGCAATCATATAAATCTGTGCCGGGACCGAGGATTGAACCCCGGACCCTCAGCACAGAAGTCTGACACCTTACCCTTAGACCGCCAGGTCACCCTGGTAGGAATCTTCCTGCCAGGATATATATTTAAAAGGTCCGTGGAGGCATATGTACTATCTATGATAGGAAACAAGAAAATGTTGAGTTGGTTAGTGTAAGTCAATTGTGTCCAGGCGAAAATAATAGACTGAGTGTGTATACTCGTCTTAGGAAGAGGGGAAGTGTTATAAGTAGGTAAACAGGAAGCCTCGTAAAACAAATGCTCATTTTATTTCTTCTCTTGCTATTTAGTATATTTGCGTCTAATTGTTTATAGTGCATAGAGTGGCTTAGGTGGTTCAAGCTGAGATCCAACTCGTTTCGCTATAAATACAACATCCAGCCCCACGGCCGTTAATTCACAACTTTGAAAAGTGAAACCCACATTTTCACCTATGATAAATATTTTGGCCATGCCTGTGATAGAATCGGGATACCTAGCTCAGTAAGCAAACAACCTGCCGACTAAGATAAGGTGTTGACTCAGGTGAGTAATTATTGTCTTAAAAAATTACTGTTTTAAAAAGAGTTCCTTCATTTACTACCTTGAATTACTCCATATATTGACTATTGTCTTGAAATGGTCTATATACTTTCTTTGTTAAAATTATCGTACAATTATATAATTGTCAAAACCATTATATTGTTTGAATATAGTTGAAAAATGACTACTGAACACTTGACCTAGCCTACGAAGGCTCTACCACTGAGCTACCCAGTACTCATCTCTTGCTCAGGGTATTTATTCACTCGTAGTTTAAGGCAAAGTTTGTGATAGACGTGTGACATTTTGGCTATTAAATAGCTATCAAAAACACCGCTGCCTTTGATTCAAGGTCGACTTTTTTTGCTTAGGCCTAGACAAATCCTGGATAGGTCGTAGAAAGATCATAGTTTCGCTAAGTCAAGATCCCCGGGTTCGATTCCTTTATTGATGTCACTTTTATACTATACTATGAATGGATTCATGTAAACGGCTATTATCCGTAACCAATGATAATTTCTAACTATTAACTATTTTACTGATATGTGTATACTTTAATCAAAATATATTTCTTCGATTTTTAAACATTAATTGAATGTTTCAACTGACTATCGAATTTTTTTTCTATTGTTGAAATTTTTACATATTATTAATGTATTTAAAATAAAGTGCTTCAATTAAAAAAAGTAATTTGAATTTTTCAACTGACCATCGAATATCAATTAAATTGTTAAAAACATATGAATATTTTTAATGTCTTTTAAATGAAGTGCTTCGATTATTTTTAAAAGTATTTGAATTTTTCAACTGATCATCGAATTTTAATTCGATTGTTAAGATCTTTCGAAAATGTTAAATGTCTTTAAAATAAAGTGCTCCGACTAAAATAAATATATAGTTGAAATTTCCAACTGACTAATATAAATTTGATTACTAAAACCATTCAAATATATTTAAGGTGCTGTCAAAGGGAGCGAAAGTATTTTTACAGTTTTTATAGAATTGAAATTTTTTGGCCATAATAAATCAAATATTTCTTCAATAGCAACATAGAGTTTAGTTTTCTGCACATGCTAATATCAACAGATCTTGAATATCTGTCAAAAGGTATTCTGGAATTTTGTCAAACTTTTTCTTTTTATTTATAAAGTTTTGACAACATTCCAGGACACCCTTGACAAATATTCAAACTCTGTTGATATTAGCATGTGCAGAAAACTAAACTCTATGTTGCTACTGAAAATATTTTATGTATTTTGGCCAAAAAAATATAATGCTATAAAAACTGTAAAAGTACTCGCGCTCCCTTCTGCCGCACCGTAATGCCTTTAAATTAAAGTGCTTCGATTAAAAAAAAAAATTTGAATTTTTCAACTATCTCTTGAAACTAACGATTGTTAAAAACCATTCAAATATCCTCCTAATGTCCTAAAGTCCTTCGCTTGTTCAAACTATTCGCTAGTGTCCCAAGAATAGCCATAGTTCTATGTAACCGCCTTACCTCGCCTGTTCTGATCTTGCGCGCAAGGTAGGTAGCGCTCCTCTCCAACAGTGGGTTCTTTATGGGGGGCGGCCGACGGATGATCTTATTGCGCATCCACAAGCTGATAAAAGGGGTGATGATCCAGTGCAACAACATCTGGACCAAACCGAACAAACGTACCAGGAGCTCCATCGGCAACGGGTCGGATTGATCCTGGAACAAACGTCATCCCAATACTATTTAGTACCCTCTGATTCAACAACTAAGGGTTTGATCCCTACAAGGGATGTTATTGTTTTACACAGTGAGAATTTAAAACCACTCTATACATTTGTGGATTGTGAGGGTCTCTTTTAAACATATATGAGCAGAAATGTAACACCATAGGGGCACTTTAATAAATCAGGAAAATACCTTTTTAAAGCTATATTTACACCGTTAGATTTATTTATCATAGTTTCATTTTATAATTCTACCAGTTGTTCTATAAGGGTGTTAAACGTGCTATCTTACCCTACAGGACGAAAAAAATATAAGGTGTTCGAACAAAAGGTGCTTTGGTCCTAAAAGGGATGAGGCTACTTGGGATTGGAGGATGCTATATAATGATGAGTTGCATAGCGTGTACTCATCACAAGATATTGTTAAGATAATATAGTTTTGTAGAGTACGTTGGTATGGACACACAGTAAGAATGGGAGATTCTAGAACCATGTTCAAGGTATTGACTGGCAAACTCATTGGGAAGAAACCATTGGGAAGACCTAGACGCAGATGGGGGGATAACATTAGAACGGACCTGAAAGAGATGTAATGAGATGGACTGGATAGAACTATCTCAAGATAGGGATAGGATATAATGAGGTGGACTGGATAGAACTAGTTAAAATAGGGATAGGTGGCGTAATGATTTAAGTGCGGCAACCAGCTTTCGAGCTCCTAATGACATAGATTATGTAAGTAAGTAAGTAAGAAAGTAAGTGGGATTTTTGGAATTTAGAAAAAGGTATATTTTAGAATAAATTTATGCAGTTAAAATTCATTAACATAGTGGCACTTAAGTAAAGTGAGGAAAGGGTACTGTTCAAACTATATTAATGCATTTAAATTAATTTCCACAGTGGAGCTTTTAGTAAGTCAGGAAAAGGTTTCTTTATAAACTATCTCACTATACCTTATATTATTATTATTATTATTTATTAACCGTTTGGGTTATACGCTTAAGTACTAATTCCATTAAAGTGTTAGGAATTGGGAAGGTTGAATTTAGAGGAAGTGAACCCACATTTTCGTGGAGGGAGAGTGGAAAGCCATTTAGGGAAAACCACCCCAGTTCACCCGACCGAGATTCGAACCTTAACCTCCCCGCACTCAGTAGTCTAACTCAACACAAAACTAGCGCGTTAGTGAACTACGCCACCGAAGCGGTTTCAATACCTTATAAATTCAATGCCAAACATTACTTGGTTTGGACGTGCAAGGTCTATTATGAGTTAACTATTCAATGCCGCAACAGCACTTTGGTTGTCCGCTTAACAGCACTTAATTTAATAATAGCCGTCAGTGTATATTGTTTAATAGGATGTCGGTGATAAAAACACTTTTTTTTTTCCGCTCAACAATGACGAACATTCACTTTATTATAATTTTTAAAAATTTATTCAAGATATTTAAAGTGCACTTTCTGAACCGACTGATTATATCAGCATACGACCTATAAACAAACTTAAAACTAGAACAGACACAACATCCAGCCCTCCGGCCGTTAATTCATCACTGTGAAAGGGGAAACCTACATTTCACCAATTATAATTTTTTTTTCAGCTATGCCGGGAGTCGAAACCGGAACCTTTAGCTCAGTAGAGGGACACGCTACTGACTGAAATTAGGTGTCTCGTGGTTATTGAATTTATCTTACAAAACTGACTACTAAAGATTACATGAGTAATTAACGAATAAATATACTAAAATTATTTTTACACCTTTTATAATTGGCAAAACGATTCTTACTATCTAAATTTAACTGTATTTTACTTAAAATGTCATGTTAATTTAATCACGAATATATCTTTTACTGTGCTCTTACCACGTAACACTAATGAGGTAGGTATAAGAAAGGCGGAACTTAGATGAAACGTACAAGCATTTTCTTAAAGAGAGAGTGGGAAAAAAACCTTTAAGAAAAAATCGTCTAAATACACCAGTCCGGGAAACTAGACCAAAAGAGACCGACACTTTGGTCGGCGTGCCTACTATTACGGTTTACTAACAGTTATAGTATAATTTTGATTGAAAGGACATTTTTATAAAATACAAAAATATTTATTTTCTGTCAATAGTGATAATATCTTACTATTTTATTAGTATAATATTATAATATTAATATTTGGCACCGCGTCTTACTAACCGTTCGGGTTATACGCTTAAGTACTAATTACGCTAATGGAATAGCAATTGGGAGGGTTGAATTTAGATGAAGTGAATCCGCATTTGAGTGGAGGGAGAGTGGAAAGCCATTTAGCAAAAACCCCCTCCAGTTCACCCGACCGAGATTCGAACCTCGATCTCCCCGTCCTCGGCGGTCGAGCTCAACACGACTAGCGCGTTAGCCAACTACGCCACCGAGGTGGGTTATGTAATATTAAAGATATTGATAATATCTATTAAGACGTGCAGTTTCATGTCTCATGACTTGAAGTATGAATAAATTAAAATTATGTTTCCAGAAATTTTGTAACCATCATATAAGTTTGTTTTTATCTGAATCCGTTTCACGGTAAGTATAGACAGGATTTTTTTTTACGTTTTTTCAGTGAGTTTTAAAGATATTACATTCAAACAAAAAAACATATATTATTAAATAATTCTAAAAAAAAGTCTTACATCATCACACAATTATTTTTCTAATATTAAGATACCTAGCCTCTTTGTAAACGCGTTTAAAATAAATCTTCCACAGCTTAGGCCATTTGGTTTATTCATGAAAATGCCGTTTAGGCATCTTCCTGCCGGGATTTAGACTAAAAACGTCCGTGGTTTCATATATTCATCTAGAATATGAAACAAGTAAGAGGTAATTTTGATATGCTAGTCAATGTTTTCAAGGCGCAAATAGTAGAGCGGGTGTTTATATTCGTCAGTGGCAGAGGGGAAGTGTTATCAGCGGGTAAATTAGCGGTCTCATAGGGTGAGCTGATCATTTTATTCCCTCTCTATTTCGTATATCGGCGTCTAAGTGTGATAGTGCTTGGGCTGCTTAGGTGCGCAATTTAAGATGCAACCCGTTTTACAAAAGAGCTTCGAAATCCCCAATTAGGTAACATCGTTAGTTCCAAATGTTCCGTGTTTTATTTTATTCTCTTGTTACTACCGTTTCAATGTCATCGTACCCACGGAAGAAAGAGTTGTGTAAACAGTCGATGGAAAGAAAAATTATTCGGTAAGCGAGTTTCTTGTTTCGATAAACCTCTACTCATTTCCTTTACTCAACAGGCGACAAGAGTAAAGTGAAGTTTGTTTGAATAGTAAAGTAAACATTATTGCGCAACCTTATTATTTTTCGTGGCGACTCTTAAAACAAATGCGCACGAGTAAATGTATACAGTAAAAATTCCATAGAATCCTCTTCAGTAGTCACGTGGTCTTACGCGCTACTCTCGCAGTAGACTAGACTGCCGATGACGGGGAGATCGAGGTTCAAATATCGGTTGGGTGGAAGTTTTTCCAAAATGGTTTTCCACTCTCCCTCCACGCTAAAGCGGGTACACTTTCTTTAATAACAACCTACCTCATCCCTTACACATTAGCATAATTAATACATAAGCGTACAACCCAAGCGGGTAGGTGGCGCTAAAAAAAATTAATAATATTTTTTAGCTGTTAATTTTATGTAGGTTATACGCTTCTGTATTAATCAAGCTAATGTGTTAGGGATGAAAATGGTTAAATTTAGAGGACATGTACTCGCATTTTCGTGGAGGGAGAGTAAAAAACCAATATGGAAAAGAGCCTTCAGTACACCCGAACGGGATTCGAAACCCGATCTCTCTGTCATTGGCAGTCTAGTCTAATACGAGCGTGACGCCTTAGACCATGCTGCCACCGAAGCAGGTAAATAATTATTAATAGACTAAATTGTTCATTTATATAAGTTCTCTATGATATCACTTAAAGCGTAATATCTATCTATTGTATCTTACGTTAGTACAGGAAGTGAAATTATCGTACGAGTATTATCCAGATCGTACATTTGACAACGTTGATCGGATCTGGTAGCCTTTTTAATGGTTAAAAGGGTTATTTTAGAGGAGGGATGGCTATATTTTACATCCCCACTTTAGTATCCTCATTGGGTGACCTGGCGGTCTATGGGTAAGGTGTCGAACTTCTGTAATGGAGGTCCGGGGTTCAATCCTCGTTCCCGAAACAGATTTATCTGATTTCCAAACCCTTCCTTCACCTCTGACAAGACGTGTATTAATCACAATTTGTGAATGTGTGTGAATGCCAGGCCTCCACCGTGGTTCGGATCACACGTTAAACTGTAGGTCCTCCATTTCGTCTCACAATCACCCTACCATTGCACATTAGCTTAAGTGCGTACAACTCGAACGGGTAATAAGAAGCGGTGTTTTTCTATTAAGGAGAAGGTTGACAATATTCCAACCTTCATCCGCGAAATCTTTGTTAGACTTGACCTCATTCGAGACATTTTTAAAAGGTAGTGTTATTATTGTTTATTTTTTCCTGTGACCGGAATGTCTGCATCCAAAATAACAATACTAAGAAGTAGGTCATATTACTACTTGTTGGAAATGGGACGGGCTGGAAATGTTGAGTCGCACGTGTTACAAAGTTATCGCTTCTGCAGTCAGTGTGTCGTGTGCTAATTGAACAAAAAAAATTAAAATTAAACCACACTCTTTTGATTCATATGAAAATTCAGTTTGAAATCGGCATACAAATATTGTGAAAAGCAAATTTTGAAATTGTAAGACCAAAATGGTTTTCCACAAAGTCCATCCTTTAGAACTAAGTTAATCGTAACAATATACTTTTTTTTTTGAACACTTTCTGGGCTATTTACATTTATAGGGTAGACATGATGAATTCAGAAGAATTTTAAATTCCTTTGCGTGGATAGAGAGTGAGAAACCATTTATAAGGAAGTCCGACTCAGGTTTTTAATGCATCTGAACTGACTTGTTGGTAAGGTTTGGTTTGAATCCCAGCTAAGTTTAATGAAGTGGTTTCACCTTAATGCATCAACCCCTTTCTCTCCAAAAACATTCAGGTATTTTTCCTTTAAACGCTTCTTCCCTTATCTCTGCCCCATCAGTGTAAATATTTAATAATAATACCCCCGTTATAGCCGTTAATCTGATGGTTGGTGACTTTAAGTTTGCAAATGAGTCTAACGTCTTAGACTGCATGATTACCCCCTTGTAAGGGTGGATCCAGGTCTTTTTCATAGGGGGGTCATAATTATAAATAACATAGTTACTAACAATGTTAGATTTGTGTTTAAAGCCAATTAATAGTTTCGCATTCATGTTTGATCTTATGTATGTTTTAAACAATCCAATTTTTTTAAATCGGATGGTTTTTAAAAACTATTTGGAGTGGCTCTCCTTAAACAATTTTTTTGAAAAATGGTTCATTCTAGAAGCTATGAGTAGTATTAGTTTTTTTTAAATTGGATTCTTTTATAAGCCATTTAAAGTGTTTCTTACCTAGAAATTTTTGAAAAATTGATGCCCCTCGAAGATATTTAGAGTTTTCCTCACCTTAAGTTTTTACGATAGTTCCACAGTTCCGCCACTCCTGCTGTCCCCACATAATCTATATTCGGTATTCGTGGATGAACTGCTATCAGGCGATTATTAGTCTTCTCTGATGTGAGGTAGTCTACCGTCTCTATGCGGAACCAAGTTCGTTACTCGTTATGCACGACAAATATTTGTACATGAAAACGAATATTTTGTCCACACTTGCAAATCGATAATTGACTAAACGGGGACGAATTACGCACGTGTGGACCCGGATTAAGAGGTGTCTGCGCGTAAAAATATAAAAAATTGTATAATTTATCTGTGTTGTATTTTTTTTCTCTAAAATTTGAACTTTCATTTTGTTTTTTGTATTAAATTTCTAGCTTTCACAGGGTGGGTCAACTGAACCTTTAATCCCCCCACCCCCTGAATCCGCGCCTGCCCCCTTGCATACATGGCAAGTCATATAAAATAATGAATCCCTAGGTAATGGTTTATATTTCATCATTTTATTTTAAGTTCTTATTTTCTAAAAAAAAAATATCTTTACCTCCTAATGATGCCTCCTTGTTGAAAGGAAACATTCCAGCTCTGCTTAACAATTTATAATGGGATTGGCAGCTCTGAAATTTCTACAGTTTTTGAACAATCCTTTATTATCTTAACATTCTCTGTTGTAGCCCTGTTAAAAGTAGGCCTAACTATTTTTTGGAAAAGGTTATAGGCCTATACATGATTGTAAAAAATTATTTTAATCAGAAAAATATGGTATTTTGCTTAAACGTTTTAGACGACTGTGTGAAAAAGATAAACATTAAAAATCTTAAGAATGAAAGAGTATGATGTATGACTCGGTGTATGGATGATGTTGAAGCGAAGGAAGCATGCAAGGATAGGGAAGTGTGGAGAAAGTTTGTAAGGATGGATTAAGTATGGAGTTGTTTTCTGAGCTATATGCACAGTTTCTTGCCTACCCCGTCAGGGAACCGCGTGTGTATGTATGTATGTATGCATGTATGTATGTATGCATGTATGTATGTATGTATGTATGTATGTATGTATGTATGTATGTATGTATGTATGTATGTATGTATGTATGTATGTATGTATGTATGTATGTATGTATGTAT